>CAUJRU010001444.1:0-151809 GCA_963277665.1 Viscum album | reverse complement strand
TCATCTAGTATTTTTCTAAAAATGTGTTCTTATCCATTATATAAAAATTTATTTATCACATAAAAGAAGAGGGTGATGTCATTTGATTATCTTATAAATGTTTCATTAGAAAATGAAATATATCTATATGTGGTCTAACCTTGTGTAGAAAACAATAGAGATGAAAAATGGTTGTCTATGTTTTACATAAATACAGATCATGTAAAATCATTCATATAAATTATAAAATATGATTAAATAGATTGGAAATAATTTTTTTTTTAAATTAATTGTATATATTTCATGCATTTCGACAGACAGATTAGAATATTCAAGTGAAATAGATGCATCTACTCTTAAATTCTCATATTTACATAAATCAAACATCCCCCTTAATTGATATTATTAATAATATTAAGATTAAGGGGAAAAAGATTCATTGGAATTCCTTATCTTCCAATATTATAATGTTGTTTAAATGTTTATCATTCACTATGTTGTGGATGTTTAACAACTTCAACTTATAAATTCTCCCCCAATGAAAACACAAATTTCATCCATTTCATGGAAGTTTGTAAACTGCATGAATTAAATCCACATCATGCTTCTTAGAAGTGATAGTGTAAAATATATCCTTAAATTCCCTACATTGTTAATTTAAATAACACAAATATATAAGGTAATTAGAATATTTTACTTGTTTCAATATGTGAACATAGAGGTTGAGATAGTTTTATCAACCACGTTTCTCAAAATTCTTCAATCATCATGCTTCCATATATGATTGTGAAATATGATTTATCATTTGGTAACATAGATCTTATCCCACCAACCATTTCATTGCCTGAGGTAGTTCTAATTTCACTAGGAATCATGTTATATACATCCTATTATGTTGGAATAATTCACATCAATTCTTACTATTTATCTAGAAATGTGGTTATGAATTATCTTGAAGTTTGTAAAAATTTATACCATCTCCCATAGAGAAAATTCGCAACTCATGAGTTGTCATTTGATGAAAAACTCTCATGAAATTATCATTTTTCATGTGAAATATAAATTTTACCTTAAGCGTGATCTTATTCCTATGCTAATTATATCTTTTTATAATTCTTCATATTTGCTGAAAAAATAACATGACTATATTTTGAAATTTTGAAATCTTGTTTTGAGTTTCCACATGGCTTCACAATAGGGACTTTATACATATCTTTATTCTGATATTTATCACCTCTATTTATCATTGTGGACTTCATTTGTTTCTGATCTTTTTTATGTATTGATTCCAAGGAAGACGTCTCCTATAACATCTTGGGAATAATCTATTACACATTAATTTCCATATTTCTACACAAGGATATAACTATTTTCTTTTGTGGTCCATACACTCTTGATAGATGTTACAATGTAAATGTATCAATTTAATGATCAGTTTTATTGAATATATCCTAGACATAACCAATAATTTTAAATTTTCTTATCAAGATTTTGTTTTACTCTATGGATATTGTTTCATTTTTTCCTTGCAATTATTGACCATGGTATATGATTATTTGATTCTATATCATTTAATGGATTGTAACAAAAATCAGTAAAATAATTCCTCGGTCTATTGCAGCACCAACATTGAACCATACTTGGTGACTTTCTTTTATATTCTCAATTCTTTCTAAAATATCCATCATAATGTTTTTGGGTCATCCTCACCACATTTTGGGATTCTAATGGTGAATTAGAACGTGAAAAATATTTAGTCCATCAATGACTTGGTGGTAGTCTCTTCATAGTTTCCTCAAATCTATATTTTACATTGTTTTTATTTAAACCTTCTCCTAATTTATAAAAATATTTAGGAAAATTATTGCATTGGGATGTTTATGGTACATTTTTCAATACTAATTCGTTGGTAAGATCACTAGATTCTCATATGATGAATTTTATTTTTCAATATAATCTTTCAAATAGAATTTTGTTATAGTAGATACATAAATATTTGATTATGAAGTATAAATATATGTCTTTTCAAAATGTTCGATTTTAATTTTTAATCAAGAAATCTCATGTGGAGGGAATTCATCTAATCATTAATAAATGCTGCATTATATTGATTATCAGTCCTCATATTCTCTATACCCAATTAATTCAATGAAAATTTTTCTAACCAAAATGATTCAATAATATTAATCCTCTTGGATTTCAAATCCTTTGCATAATTCCTGACATCCATAGTCATGTTATGAAATTCACTATGTGATTGAGATTAATCATTAGAAATAATATCAAATTTAAAATTATACTTGTTATACATTGTAAATCATTATTCTCTATGAAAAATAAATTCTTCCCAAGCTTCCACCTGATCTACTAGAGTCACAAAAATTCTGAACATCTTACTTATTGCGTCCTTTAATACTTCAACTTCTTCTTCTAATTGGGATTTTTCAAAAGTATTACATTAGAAGTACCAAAAATTAAATTGAATACTTCATTAGAAATGTTCTTAAGATGTTAATGAATTCAAAATGAAGATAACTATGTGAATAAACATAATCATTTTATGAACATGGTTCATTATAATATTCATAATCATAAGAATATTTACCACTTATACCAATCATATTACATTAATATCCAAGTATTTCTTCATAAACTATTTGATTCTTCTATAACATATTTTTAAATATTATCTTCATATTATTATATTTTTTTGATAAACTCCCCGAATTTTAATAAACATGATTAATTTTAATTTTGTTAATTGAATTTAACTGAAAAACGTCATGGAATCTGAACCTCATAATGGATATAAATAACAAACAGTGAATAATTATGGATCTCAAGAAGAATATCCCTCTCATACATATTATATTTCCCTACATTGGATTTACTTGGGGGGGGGGGTAAACTATTTGAAATAATTTTCAATGTTGTTAAATTTTTAATTCAACCTATTCAACTTGATGAGGTTCATAATCTACTGAGTGATATATTAATATATCACTTTGACTATAAAAATATTCAATGAGATCACATGAAATATTATTTATAAGGATCAGTACAAACAACTTCTCATTGATGTGATGGATAATAACCCCAATATGGATTCTCTAATATATAATTCGGTCACTATAATGAATATGGTAGAAAAAATTTATACACCCTAGTTGTAAATCCTCTAATTTATTTTGATTCCACTCCCCTTAAAACAACTCTTATTATTTGGTTGGTTAGGCACCCCAACCGTCTTCTCTTATTCTTCTTCTAGACTTCTTAGAAACCCCATCCTTAAGCCACTTTATAATCTAGTTAGACATCCCAGTCACAAGATCCTTCTTCATAATGTTATTGCTCCTCAAATAGAAAGAAAATTTTTACTCCTAGTTGATCCTGAAACACATGAAATACATCTTCATCTACAAGTTTACATGATTTTTATACTCATATACATCTTTGATACCTTCAGAAACATATTAATTTAATCCAATTGGTTTGAAACCCATTCATAATAGATTAGTAATTATATACTTCATGTCATATTACTGACATATTTGACCTAACTGTCTTTAGCTGTAAGTATATTCTAGCTTTGGTGAATTCAACATAAAATCATCTGTGATGATTACATATTTCTCAGATTTTGGATTAGGAAATTATTCTTCCTTCATCTGATGAAGTCTCGGGCATAAACAATGTGTGGAGGTGATGCACAGAGTTTCTTCAATATTATTCTATACATCGTAGATACATGAAAATAATAATAATCTATCTTCTATATATCAACCCAAATACCTCATGGAATCATGTGTAATTCATGGATTTCACCTTTTATTATCCACATTAAAAACATTAAATAGTATACTAAATTGTTCCAATGATGATAAAATTATTATATCATTGAATATATGAAATGTAATGTACTATTGGTGGGATTTAATGATTATTAGCGAATAGATGCTTACATCTTATATCACATCACTTCACTTGATGAAGACAACATTAGTAGACTCATTTATAATCTGGTTGATCATGATAAACTTTAACCTATTCAAGCCGCTAGAAAGCTTATTGTCCCCACTCACCTCTTATATGCTGATGATATTATTTTGTTTCTAAAGGGAGATCAATGAAATATTCAAGGTCGTAAACAAACAATCTCTCATTACGAGAACATTTCTAGACAAACTATTTCCTTGAACAAATCTCATATTTTCATTGGAAAAAATTTCCCTGCTAGAAGGAAATCCATTATCACCAGTAACCTTGGAATTCAAGAAGGTTTTTTTCCCTTCACTTACTTGGGAATCCTGATTTTCTATGGATGCCCTAAATCATCATATTTCTCTAATATCACTGATCAAATCATTAATCAACTATCTACTTGGAAGGGAAAATCCCTTTCCATGGCTGGTAGAATTTGTCTTGTCAAATATACCATTGTCTCTAAGTTGGTCTACTCGCTCATGATTTATAAATGGCCCATAGGAACATTCAAGAAAATCAATACCTTTGTAAAAAATTTCATCTGGATGGGAAGTATCTTTGAAAGGAAACATGTCACCATCCCATGGAATACCTATTGTAAACCTCTTCATAATGGAGGCATTGGCATCAAAAATTTAAATTTGTTCAATGATTCCATGCAAGCGTGATTCACTTGGTGTCTTATTAATAGTAACTCTAAAGCCTCTAAATTTTTAAAACATAGATTCTTAAATAAACTTATAAAAGGAAATCTTAATTTCATCAACTCCTCAATCTGGACCTCTATTAGAAACTCTTATCAGAAGATTATGGCTGACTCTAGATGGATGGTCAGTGCTGACTCCACCATTAAATTATGGTGTGACAACTGGATAGGTAATCCTTTAATTTCTATGTTGCCTCCTAATAAAACTCCTATAAACACCATCCACACAATTAAAGAAGTTATGCAACATTATTGGCATGATCTCCCCAACGACATTGCTCAAATCATTAAAAATTATACCTTCTCCATTTCTGGGGACTTCCTTGTTTGGGAACCTGCTCCCAATGGCATACTTGACTCAAAAAATTTCTACATACACAACTTCTCTAAAAAATGAACATAATTATAAATGGGTGAGTACCTTCAATAAGACTTGGATAAAAAACCTCCAGGTTCACCCTTATTTGGAATGTTGCTCACAATATATTGCCCACTGAAAATCGACATCAAGCCTTTGGCATTGAACTTTTCTCAAAATGTCATTTATGTAATCAGCCCAGAGAGGATTATGATCATATTTTCTTGTCTTGTGTTATGGCCACGGCTTTATGGAACTACATTTTTGAGCTTTTTAATTGTTCATGGTCCTTATCTGACCCGATTTTTTTACTTTTGAAGAAATGTACTAAATAAGAAGCCTCTCAGCAAGTCAAAAAAAAATTTCTCGTGGCAGTGGCTGAACTCCTACATGAAATCTGGTATGTAAGAAACGATTTTATCCATAATAATCACTCCTTCAGTCTCAAAATAGGAAAATCTCGAATTCTCATTGCAATACAAGAAGCTGCATCAATTCAAAAAGATTGTTGCAGCAATCATATTTGTGACTTTGAGATCCTCAGACGTATCCGTGTCCCGGGTATTTTACCAAAGATCATGAAACCCTTTGATGTTTTCTGGAAACCTCTGATGCCGGTTTGGATTAAAGTGAATGTCAATGGAGCCTCAAAAGGCAATCCTGGACTTGCAAGTTGTGGGGCCATTTTCAGTGATTCTGATGACCATTCCCATGGTTTCTTTTAAGGTGGGTGTGGGATTGCCTCTTCCATTGAAGCAGAGAAGCTTTGAGTCATACATGATGCTGATTTTTCACTGAAAAGATGATGGCGTAAACTGTGGATTGAAAGTGATTCTACCACCATTGATCAAGCCATCCGGAACGGAGTTATTCATCTCGCCTGGCCGCTTACTATGCATTAGATGAACTGCTTGAATTCTCTTCAGGAGATCGACTACATTGCTACACATGTCTTCCTTGAAGCAAATTCTGTTGCTGATGCCCTTGCCAATAAAGGTGTCCACCAGAACATGACTTGGTTGGATGCACTGCCAGCTGATATTCTTCACCACTTTGAAAGAAATTGTAATAAAATCCTATCCTTTCATCTCATGTAAACTTTTGTTTCTTTAATTAAAAAAATGTAATTTTCAAACAGTTCACCAAATTATACCTATGATAATGAGATTATCATATCATATAATATATTATATTTCTTACCATTGGTTCATAATTTTATTATATGAGTACTGATTTTTTACATATTTGATTTTTAGCGAACTGATTCTTGCATCATAGAACACTTCAATTTTCAATTAATAAAATATTATTCAAATAGTTCCACAAATTGTTCATATAATCATGAAATGATCATAGCATATAATATATGATAGTATGTGTAATATTTGATAAGTTCTATGATTTTTATATTTTTTAAAGTTCAGATCATTAATTCTTAGTGAATTGATTCTTGCATCGTATAACACTTCACATTTCTATAAATAGTATATTCATCAAATAGATCATTAATGTTTTCTAATGATCATGAAATGATTATATAATAGAATATATGATATGTCAGATACTATTGGATACTTTTATTGATGATTCAAAAATAGATTCTTGCATCATATAACACTTTGGTTAGATATTAATTGTATATTCATAAAAGTGTTCTACAAATTTTCCCTATGATCTTGAAATCATCGTAGCATAGAATATAATATGATCAACATTCTATTGGTTCACTTTTTTTATTCTTATATTACTAATATTTCACTCCTTTTATTCATATCGAACTGATACGTGCATTGTAAAACAGATTACTTTTCAATTCGTTAAAATTTTTTCAAATAGTTTATTTTTTTCCTTTGATCAAGAAATAATCATAGCACAAAATAAATGAATATTCATGTAATTTTAGATGAAATCCATGTTTCTTATGATAATAATTCTGTCATTTATCATAATATTTTTCCTCTTGTAATTTCTTACTTCCCTAAAAGTGAAATTTGATTTACCGAAATAAAATGGTTGCGAATAATAGATCCCGCTCAAAATTAACTTTTTCGTATATTTATAATCCAATTTAACTAAGTGTCAATTAGTTATTTATAGTAAATAAATGATTGGTTATTTATATTTTTATAGAATGTTAATATATAAAACATTCAAATGATTTTAATGTTGTTCATCTCTACATAACTTCATGGAAACACCTCATCCAAAATTCATTTTCTGCAAAGCACCTTCACTATGAACATCATGGAAACAAATGAAGTATTCTTCCAATGACCACAATACATGAAGAATAATCCCTTAAAATATCATGGAAGTTCTTGATGCACTCTTCTTTTTTTAACCACTATCTATGAAGAACCATAATTGTGAACTGTATAGAAACCCATGAACCCTTATCTGTGAAGAACCGTCACTGCGATCTTTATGGAAACCTATGAAGAACCCTTCTTCTACTTCCTACCATCCTATTAGAATCATCATCAAGAACAGCATAGAAAACCAAAAAACACTATTCCTCCATGAACTAATATCCATAAAGTATAATCATCATGAACTACATGGATATCGGTGAAGCACTCTTGTTCCATGAATTATTATCCATGGATCATCATCACCATGAACAGTATGGAATCGAGTGACGAAATATTCTTATATGAACTATTTTCTATGAAGAATAATAACATAAAACACCATCAAACCCCATGAAGAACTCTTCCTCTATGAATTCATTGTACTATTCATTAACATAAATGTCACATCCACATGACTTTCCATAAATGGATATTTCATACAATTTCATTTCAACATGTGATTTTTGCAAATAAAATATTATATAGTTTGTTTCTCAACTATATATTTCCAAAATATATTCTTAAATTATTCGAATAAAGATCTCAGGATTATATCATAGATCATATGTAAATAATACACTTTTGAATCACATTGTATAAGTTTAGATAACTATGAAATTAGTTCGGTATACCATAAAACGTCATATTCATATAACCCTCTTTCTCAATATCAACTTCTCATACTCTTCTTACAATTTTTGTAAATGCATACATAGTAGATTTACACAATTAAAATTATATATTGATGATTGTACAAGACAGCTAACCCAATATATAACCATTTGGCATGAAATCCCATTGACCACAACTCATGCCAAGTATTTGGATATTAAATGGAATTTTGGTAAAATCCATATGAAGATGAATATTTTCGCATCCATCAATAATCATCGCTGCCACATGCTATGAGGTAAATTTTAAATAATTACTTTAACTTTTTGAGTAGTTCAACATTCGTGAAAATTGATTCCTCTTTATTCTATATAATTATATATATATATATATTAATGGACCTATTCATTTAAGCATTGTATTGACATCATTAAAGTAATCATTTTGATTGCCATCCACTTGTTATAGACAACGTTCCTTCACCACCATAATTTGTCTTCAATTCATTTTAGGATCTCCAAAACTATCATAAATATTTATATAAAAAATTTATCAACCATGATGTCCATTTACATGTAGTAGGTACCTACCAATCCTACAAGAATCACCATTTCAAGAATCCTTAATTCCTCTTATATGTCTTATAAATATATTTAATTTTTGATATAATTAAAGAAATGAAAGAATAAATCATGAACTATTTCCCTTGATGAATTTTTACCATTTATACTCTAGGATCAGGCATATCCCATTTTTTATCTTCTATACATGTGACAAAAATGGGAAGTCATTTTTTTTAAATAATTACAAGTTCTACACTCACCCCACTTATAAAAGGCCACACCATCACCTATCATACTCACCCATACATTTTTTTTAAATTTATTACCTAAATAAATTATTTACATACCACCCTTTATATTATAATAATTATATTGTTAAAAAAACCATCATAGGAAGAATTTTAGTTCCAGTCCAAATATTTTATTAGAAGAAGATGTAATATCCCTAATCTCGAATTTTATTTTGTTTATTCCTCCACCTATATAAATATTTATGAAACCATTATTTTTCAATAATATAAGTATCTTTCATATAAGAAAATGTTATTATATTAATATAATGAAATAAATCATTCTATTCTTCCATTGACTAGTTTACAAAATCATTATTTGTGTATACGACGGATTACATCCTCAAAAAAATGTTATTCTTCTTCAATCACCACCTATCATATCCTGACATAATGATGGATTTAGTATCAATATAAAATATTTTTATATTATTATTATTATCAAGTCGTGACATAACATTATACTTCTCACTTTCTATTATGTGGGAATATAATAACATCTTTTATATATATGGAGGACTACCACCTTGTAAAGCAATGTGATTAATTCGTGATTTACATGAAATATAATAATAATTGTTTTAATTACATACATGATATATTTGACATAAAATTAATCTATCATGGTAATATATTATTTATCGTTCAGTTATTCTATCAGGAAAATGGTTGTAAATTTCATGTGTATGTATGATCTACCATCGACGTAGATGATTTACTTAATTATATTTGACCATATTTTAGGGGTAACTCTAAATAAATTTATACTAAAATGTATAATAAATTTATATCATGGTAAAAACTCATGTGATGATGTAACCATAGTCAATGTAACAGGAAAAAAAAACAAAACATATATGAAAAAATAATTTACTGCCCAAAACCTGACATTAACATATAATTGATTATAAACAACTAATAAAAGGTCATAATTAAATAATATATGGTTATAGATATATAATTATTGTTCTATAATATATTTATAATAATATTTTCTTTTTTATAAATGAGTTTTGAATGTGTGTAATGTACAATGAGACTAATGGTCATGGATTTCTGTCCCACTTTTTTATTTTTGTGTGGCCCATTACATATTTAACAACTATTTATTTTATGTGTTGTATCTGATGAATATATTTTATTATTAATGTACTGAATATTACCATTTTTTACATATTAGTTTGATTATATATCAGTTATAGGGTACACTTTTATAATATTACCAAAGCTATAATAGTTATATGATACAATCTCATTGGTTATTGGTGTTTTTTATGTTTATTATACTAATGAAGAAATATTATGATCGATATATCAATAAATTAATTAATTTTCTTATATAATTGTAATTTCATGAGAATAAATTATTTCCCTTCATTTAACTCTATTTATATAATCATGTGTTGAGAAAGTTTTTTTTAAATCATATTTTGTTTATTTTACATTTGAAACCCCTTTTTTCCCAAACCATTTTGTTCTAAAAGTGTTTTTAAAAATATTATTACAACTTATTAGACGATTTATAAAATAAAATTTCAACCATGATTGAAATTCTAAAAAATGTTTTTAATACATTATTCCATTAAATTTTCTGTTTTTATTGGAATTTATAAATAATATGACATGATTCATTATTTTAACATGTTAAACATGATTTTTATTTTCCACCATCATGAATGAATGTTTGTTTTCAGTCATACATTATATGTTTAAATGGTTATTTAAAAAATTGATTTCCAATAACTTTTATAATTTTTTTGTTTTAAAAATTAATTTCAAAATAGAAAAATATATATTCATGAAGAAATTTTTTAAATTATTTTTAGAGAATTGTTTTTTATTTTATACAGAGTTTTTAGAGAAATTATTCATCAAAAGTTTTTTTTCTTCAAAATGTTTGTTCAAAATTGAAAGGCTATATATTCCACGAAATATTCGATGTGATATTTCAAAATCATTTTCCATATATAATGAAACCCTTTGAGGTTACTTATTGTTTATTGGGAATAATATTTAATTATGTCATCATAATTATTTCATAGGATGTTTAATGTTTATATTGATGAAATTATGATGAAATCAATTATTTTAAAGTGTTCTTCTACCAATAATTGATGAAATTTTTATGAAACATCTTTTCCATTCATGTGTTATGATTTGATGATTTGATGAATGTTTTATGATATTTGGGAACACATATGTGTGGTTTTCATTATGAGATTGGTATGACCAATATCTCTCACTAATGAATCAGGTAATGTATTATATCTCATGAGATAATAGGGAGAAATAAGTCGATGAGCTTGATCCACTATTTCATTTTCAATTACATACAATGGGTTATATATATATATATCAGAAAATTAAAATAATAAAATCTTAGTATGTGGGATATACATTCTTTATTATATTATAAAATTTAGGTTATACAATAATATTGTGGTAGATGAAAAAAACAAAAATAAATGATGAAAAATTTTACCACATCATTGGAGAACCTCCTTAGGTTTATACTGAAATCCATATAATGAGAGTTTCTTATAAATATAATTCCTAAATATATTATCAGGGAGATTATGAAGCTATTTAGGGAGTTGATTTCCAATCAAATGGGGCTTTTAAGTGTAAATGAGAAAGGATATTGGGTAGCCATTTATAAGTAGGGGAGATAATACACACAAATTGTTTGAATAAAAAAACAATTTCACAAATTTTTCAGATTAGAAATGGATAAAATGTGGTAAATTATAAATCCTAAAAGGAATAATTTTGAAATATTCCCATCCAATTTGATTTGAACAATTTTCTAAACATATTGACAAGAAAAATAAAATTGACCAGTTCACCAAATATGAAACTTCTTATTCCAAATACGGAATTCATTTTATCAAATTCTATTTATAAAAATTTTAGAATAAATTTTTAATATAATCAGACAAGACGTGATTAAATTTTTTTTAGAAGTATAATTTTAATCATAAGTCTTGGATTATATTTATATGAGGCCATGACATGTATTAAAATATATTAAAATTTTTTATCCTACATAATATATATATTTAATTATTCAATTCTATAATGGTGAATAACATAATTTATTATCTTTAAAATATATTGTCCAAAAAAGAATCATTTTTATAACATTTTTTATTTTTATTTTATTTTTATTTTTTTATTTATTATTAATAAATTCCCAAATAGTTAACTTTTTAACATATATCCATTAATATTTCATTATTTAATTAGTTTTATTAATACCTACCAATCTAGTTGATGTGTGAAAACAATCACATTATAATACTATTATTGTATATTGCGACTCATTTGAATTAGGGGATAAGTGTATCACACGATAAGAATGTAATTAATTTTTATTAAATTTTTATTCATAAAATATAGATGTGATACATTAATAAACTAATAAAATTAATTTATCCCTTGAAATTGATCACTTTAACATAGAAAAATGAAGATTTATTTCAATCATTGCATCCCCAGGTTCTTATGTAGATTCTTTAAATTTATTGTTCATCTAGAGAACATTGAATACCTAATTAGTCATGTTATATTAATCATTATATATATGATCTAATATTTATACCGTTTGTTTTTAATATAAAATATAATTACATAGTCGAATGAAATTTGTGTTTTTTACAATCATGGGATGAGGACTGTACTTCCTCTTGGGAAATTCAGGGAACACATAATGGAAATGAGAGTGCTATAGGGGAAGAGTCATGGGAGAATCTACTATCCTTAATCCGCTGATAATCGTGAAGGGGAAAAAATAATAATCTATTAAAATTCCTTTCTTTCTGAATCTCATATAGTAATTCTATGGAGAAACATGTAGGAATTTATTCTCATTGACTACAAATTCTAGTTTACATTGACGATTATCAGTGCCACTTTTATTTAAACTCTACGCTATCTTTATGTGTTGTCAAATGATTCTAATTTTCTCTTCCATTTCTTTATATAGATCAAGATCCAATAGATTTTTATTTTTCACTTCATTCCAACACATTTTATTTCTAAAATTATTTCAATAATGGGATTTATAAGGATCTATCTTTATACATTAATAAATTATATTATTTTATAATAACAGTACTAGTGTAAGGTGTTGATCCCAACCACCTTTTAAATATATAAAAAATGTCTTAGAATATCCTATAGGTTTTCCCATTTATCTATCATTAATACCATATATTTAAGGACGAAACTAACCGCTATTTCCAAAACCTTCAAAATAATTCACCAGATCTTGAAGGTAAACTTTATATCATAATCATATATAATATAATGTTGTACTGCATGCATCATTTTCAATTCCTTAATATAAATTAGACAATGCTGATCCAAAAAGATATTTTGACTAAATGAAATCAAGTGTGCATATTTTGTAAGTATATTGACTATAAACCATGGGGAATTATTCCATTAATATTCTTTGGTGAGTATGAAGAAAAATCAGTGGTGATATTTTCCCTTTTCAATTCTCGTATGGGTAATGATTCCATCAACCCCTTATACTTCTGTATCCTATCCTAATCTTTTGGACATAACAAGCACTCAGTTAAATACTCGGTAATATTTATCATTATGTTTTCCTACTATAAATTTCAATTCAAATACCTACACATATTTTTTAATTCATGGATGAATAGAGATGAAAACCCTATGAACCACAAAAAAAATTTATTTTTACAAATCATTTATGGATGGAAAACGCACAAAGTTCTATAAAATTATCATTCCTTCACAATCAAAGATAATGTCAGGAAAATTTCTCACCTTCTTATATAGTTATACATACTCCTTCTATGCTTATTTAATATCTTCACGTAAAAACAATTGAAAAAACATTTGAGAAATAAAATTTTTATTCCCTTAATTCAAAATTTCATAATACAACTTTTTTACATCATGAATGATGATGTCATTTGAAATCCACATCATATATAGGATTGGAAGATCCTTTTAACAAAGAGAATAATCGACCTTGTTCAATTTCCTATGGTGTTAATGTATTGAGTAGTCATATTCATAAATCAACACCAACAATATTCTCTAGTCCATGTTCAACACTTTATTATTTAATATATAAATTAAGAATTTATGATCAATATATGTCAAAATTTTCTATATAATGATAATGAATTCATATGTTTAATGATATAATTAATTTACACATGTCATGGGTATGATATTTTCTCTCATGGAAGATCAATTCGCTTGAGGCATAACGTATAAACATATATTCATGTATGTGTAAATGACCCAATCCATTCTTATTGGCACCACTAAATATTGTAAACCATTATCCACTATAGGGAATTTTATATACAAGTGTAATGGATAACCTTATACTGCTATCCATGTCATATTACTCATATTCATATTTCCAAAATAATATATCTCAATATTGACATTAATTAGATAGTAGAATAAGGAGTCAGACGAAATTAACTAAAAAACTAATAAAATCACTCCAACCCAAAAAAACTATAGGTCCAGGTAATTTTGGATGGTCTAAACAAACAATATATGGCCTTTATATTTGATTAATACACATATATAACCTAAAACATTATTAAATGATTAGAAAATGAATCTTTCTATTGCAAGAATACATACTTTAATAATTTTTATATAAAGTCTTCTTCCATAGGTTCTTAAAAAATTACAAACTTGTTCTTTATGTTCATCCTTTTCCATTGAAAATATTTGTGTATCATCATTATGGATTACCTAATACTAATCAAGGTAATAAATAAAGTATATTTTTATTAACTCAATGATGAGAATTGTGAAATTTGTAAGAACAAACTACATCACTATTTATTCATATTGTATTTAACTTTTATGAAATATTATATTTCGTATATTATTATGCCCCATATATTAAATATATTATTATTAATTCAATTTTAATGAATATTCATTAAAAAATATAACAAATTTGTAGTACGACCATATAGGTATAGTTTCTTTAGAAACAGGGAAACATAAACAACTAATTCATAGGAAATCTTCATTGAGTCCCACTTATTTCATCAGAACTAGACCCTGTAAGGAAATATATTAATTAATAAAATTCCTTATGATATATTGACAGGTATCATATGAAAGGGTTATCTCAGATTCATAGTAATGGTAAACAAGGTAGATATCAATCAAATCCTTATCATTATATATAAGAACATAATATCTGAATATATTATCCTTCATGGGAAGGATCATGATATAATGATATTGGATAAAGCATGAAAGATCATAAAATAAAATTACAATAATTGAAAACCACATAATATAATACATTCAGATTTTTGGCAACAAAATAAGTATAGAAACCTATTTCATATTAGTCATGTCTCACTACTGAGATTGTCATAGCAGAAAATTTCAATTACTGAACTGAGTTCACATCTCATTCCATCCTTCTATTACTAAACATAGATCATTTTAAACTCTAGTCATATATATTACATGAGATATAAATGATATCCCAATTAATTTTAAGAAGATATAGTTCCCAAAAATGTCATAATTAAATCATTATTATATGTGGACAAAAAAATGAATCATTCGAAATATCGTAACCCAATGAAAAAAATGAGTTTCTTAAATATCATTCCATCATAATCCATAAAAAAATGGATTTCATAAATATAATTCCATAATAAAAAAATTAAGAACATATAAATAATAGGTATTTAAATATAACCCTATTAATTAATGTCATCTTAGATGGAAAATGATTTTGATAAAAACACATGATATTATATTCTTTTTGGAAAATATCCATTCATATTAAAGAACGTTTTCTTGTCTCAAAATGTAATGAAATAATAAAATCAAAATTATTTTATTAGAAAATAATGATGAAATATTATAGACTAATAATTATGGAAATAGTGAATTATTTATGTGTAAAAATCTATTCATGCTGTATAACGTACAAAAACATTCTCCTCTTACTTTTGACGTAAAAGTCATAAAGTACCTCATATTGATGAATGAAAAAAGATTCATTTTCATACTGTTTAGTAAAAATTTTCCAGTGGGTAAAATTTACTATAAAAATTTGTATAATAATATAAATATTATTAAATTTTTAGGGGTAATAAATTTGGATGATTAATATAACCAAGTAAATAATTACGAATAAATAATCTTGGATAATAATGAGATTGAATAATTATCCATTACCTTTGGTATGATATAATTCGTATGTATCATAAAATTCGGTATAATGATTTTAATAATTTCATTGACTTATTCCATAATCATATAATTTTTATGATATCATATGTGATCATATTATCATCTTTTTGTTAGTATCATTTTATTGTTATTTATTATTTTAAAATTATCTACTTTGTGTTGTTATGCATGTTTTGTCAAATATGTTATGGTTCTCCTTCATTGGTCATATTTATATCATTAAAAAAATATATTAATATAATATATACCATATTTATTCATTATTTACATTTATATAATCTTTCTTTAATTAAGATCATGTATTATGAATCACATCGCATCTTTAAGGAGGTAGATTGTACGTACGCACAAGAGACAATATCATTCCCATAATTTTTGAATTGTATTGATGTGGATGGTGTATAATATATCATATTCAATATAATTTTATAATAGAAATATATAGTTATTATTTCCTTCATTATACCGATCATGGTATGGTGAAGGTGAAAAATTTATTTCCCCACGATGTAGAGAGGGTAAGTCAAACATATACATGCATTGTAACTTCATTTTTTTTAGGATGGATAGTAGGTGGAATGTGGTGGTTTCATAATTATAATAACATCATAGTATATAAGTGACACACGATTTATTAAGTTATAATGGAAGTACTCATTAATAAAAAGTAGAACAAGAATGATGTTTGGAAGGATCGGTAGATGAGATTACCCATTATTTGATGTTCTTCCTCTAAATATCTTCTTATAGCAATATAGATAGAGTTCGAAGATTACTGGAGCCTCATTAATGTAAAAAAGGGATGTTGAGAATGTAAAACGATAGGGTATAGAAGAGCTTGAAGGATCAAATTGAAGTGAATAGGTGGGGGGGGGGTTGGTTCCCATTAACAATTGAGGTGAGGGTAATTGTTGGAATCTCCAAAAATATTAATTTATATTAAAATATAGTCCGACTTAAATCATCCAAAATGTACCAATTTAGAATATTAGATGATATGGGGTATTAATATCACCATAAAATAAATTTTAGACCATTTTTATTATCAATTTAAATATTATTACTTTTATTAACACTTCGTTATACTAGTTATTATAAATAAGATGACAAATATTTCATTATTAAAAAGGTTCCAATATTTACATACATGATGTCAGTTAGACCATAAATATTTACAATATTAAATTTTAGACCATATTATAATTATTTTTATATTTTTTCAAAAAATATTCTATTATTTTTACCTAATTTAATAAAAATTATTTTGATAAACAATCAATAGTGTTGATTTTGAAAATATTCAATTAATTCATTTTTAAAGAAATAAAGATAACAAGTTAACTTTGAACCAAATTTTTAAAAAAATTCATAAGAGGAAAAAGTAATATTGAAAATTTATTTTATGTAATAATTAACCAAAATTACCTTAATTTTTTTAATTTAATAACATTTATTAGATATATATATTAATTAAATACATACTGCATCAATATTGTGTAACTATTTAGTATAATTATTATTTGAATAAAACTAAAAATAAAATAAAATGATAATGATAAATGTTCTAGATTTCATAAGAATATTTGTAGTTGAATTTATCTTATATAAAATCTAATATATAAAAATGCTATACATAATATATCATGAATGTTACAACATTAAAATTACTTTAAATAAAATAATATAAGTGTAACAATATCATCTACAAGGCTTGAAATGGTGACTAAAATGACCCATGTATGGTTATGGTTGATATATATATTGGATTGATGTATAGATGTATATGTATATTATATGGAACAATTCAGGAGGGGGGTCAATTGTAGGTTTAAAAACATTGTGATTAAACACTTCAGAAAAATTAATGTAAATGATCTAAAACTAATGCAATTCACAACAAATAAAATTAACCACGAATGTATTGAATGTAAAGGTATGATATGATGTAATACTATAAGAAGTGTAAAGTAATTGTATTCAAAATGAATACAATAATCAGAGTAAAAAAATAGTGAAGGATTCTACCATAAAGCGTAAATAATCTATCTATACAATATGTAACAATATAATTGTAATTGAAACAATTAAAAACAAATATTAATTGAAGAAAGGAAACAAAACAATTCCCTTTATAAAACAAACAGCAGCGAATATGTAAACGTATTACAATTCTTTTATCCCAATGAGATGGGTATCCATTCACCTAGGATAATAGATCTGTCTTACCACCACCTAGGTAATCCCTCGATATGATGATCGGTACGTCTATCTTTCTATCCCCGCAAGCCCTCAGTTTTTTAGGTAATCAACACTTCTGTCTTTAAAACATTTGAAAACCCTAGATACAATGATCGGTAGAACCATCTACCTATCCTCAGCAGCCCTCAATCGTTATCACCTGATCGGTCACTCAAAGCAAAACAAAGAACTTATTGAAATACAAAAACTAAGAATAGGCCGTTTACATTTTGTAATTTAAAAAAATTCACATGAAGCAAGAGAGAAGTCATAGCATCTATCTTAAGAACTTGATAGTAGCAAAGAATAATCAATGTCTATTAGTTGTTCTCTGCTTCAAATGACCTCCTATTTATAAGTTTCAGGTTCCAACTCTCATATTTCCTCCAACGGTAATATTTATCTAGAAATATATGATGGACATCATCACATGGAATTATAACGGCCATATTGAAGAAGAAAACATGATATCAATTTGATTATTTTATAAGTAACTCAACGACATCGTCTGGGATAAACCAAAATATATATAAAAATGATAATCATGAGTATGATTGATATAAAACATGTGTTTTGATAAAAGATAAACACAAGCATGTGATAAAAGTAAAATATGAGTAATATTATTATTACAAAGTGAAATATATTTATATGATGAAAAGTGAGTATGATGCACAAAATTTAGTATGATTGACAGGGTCATTACGATTGAGAGAGTTCGTATGATTGATAGGGTCAGTATGATTGACAGAGTCAGTATGATTGATAGAGTCAGTACGATTGATATAATCAGTATGATTGACAGGTTCAGTACAATAAACATAATCAGTACGATAAACATAGTCAGTATGATAAACATAGTCAGTATGATAAACATAGTCAGTACAATTAACATAGTCAGTAGGATAAACAATGTGAGTACGATAAACAGATATTAATAGATTTTTGATTTCCAAAACAAGACGTAAAAGTAATAAAATGACTTTTGACTCAACAATATTACCCTTTTAGAAAGCACAAAACATAATCTAAAAATCATAAAGAATTACTTATATCCCCCTGAGTTGTTGAAAACTCATCTGAATATGTAATTGAATACAACTAACCCCCCATATGTATGTACATTCCTAAGGATTGTAGTCGTAAAAATTCCATGATTTAGAAGTATTTAATTAAAAAAAATTCCCCTTATATATCATTCCCCTCCTATGTAAAACATTCTCCCGCATTGTAAAACATTCTCCACCTTTGTGATTTACAAAAATAATGGGGTAATCTTGAGTAGCCTGAAAAAGTTAGAAAAAATGCAGGCTAATGGGAAAGAGAACAAAAACCTCATTGAGATAACAAAAGTCTATAGAATTTTAAAAGTGAATAAAGAAAGAAAGATAAAACAAAAAATTCATTTGTTTTCCCTTTATTTTTCATTCTTGATAATCTCTTGAAGAACTTCTTTCATCTTTTTTATTTTTTTCTTGTCATCGGAGATAGAATCACCCTGGGATTTCAGAAGCACTTGTTGATCAGAAAAAAGAAGATCCTAATTCATGATAGTCTCTTCTTGAACTCTGATTATTTCTTCAAGAGTATCAATTCTGTTTTTCAAAATCTTATTTTCATGAGATAACATGGAATTTTACTACTTCAATAGAACTATTGCATCTTTGAAAGATGAAACTGTTGAAATCTCTGATGGAAAAGCATTCATTCTCTCTTGCATCTCATTCATTGAAGGGATATCGGCTCCATGTGTTTTTTTCATCTGATTCAGAAATTCTATAGTTTCTTTATCATGATTATTGAATTCAATAGCAAGATCATTTAAAATCCTTCTAAAGTATTCAATTGATATTTCAATATCATTCACTGAGCTTTCTGTTGTGTATGCACAAATAATTATCCTATTACATGCCTTCATATGAGCATCCAAACTTATAGACAGTACTTTTAGATTAGCCTCTATTGAAAAAATTATCTCTCTAAGTTCAAATACAGAACCAAACTTATTACTTTGATTTTAAGTGATGAAATCAATTTCCCCTTCATGTTTAGGAAAATAAGTAATAGTCTTCTCAATTCTACTCAATATATGAACAATGTAATCATCTATTTTGAGAGAAATTGTGCATCATAAATCAATATCCTCAACGTATGAATCTAGTTCCTTTGATAAGATTGAGTCTTCAACTAGATGTTTTCCTTTTTATTTTTCATTTTACTTTATTTCTTCTTCCACATTGTCACTAGTAACAATTAATTTTTTGGACTAAAAATATCGAGCACCTTTCCTCACTGGAGGAGGAAATCATTCTTAAAATGTTTCAAGAAATTTGGATGGTGGTTGATCGGCATGGGATGTTTGTTGAATGCCTTAACATTGCTTTTGATAATATTATTCTCTAATATTTTTCGAACTCTGATGATATTCCAATATAAAATCTCCTTTCACTTCTTCAACTTCATTAACTTCTTCCAAAACATGTTTCCCATTCTCTTTTTCTGTAATACATTGTATGATAGGTTCTTGATGCACTTCTTCTGTTAGTTGAGCATTATCCACCTCAAGAAATTTCATTAATTTAGAAACATCAAAATTTTGAGCTTTCCTTTTCAAAAGTGTCTTCTTTTTCTTATCATCCTGAAGTGTATCCTCTACTCTTATCCTATTAGGTAAAGCTTCTACCAGATCAAGACCAATCTTAGGATCTCTTTCTTTTATTTGTTCTTTGTCTTTTATCCACTTGGTCACAACCTCCTTTCTATAAATTGTTTTCCACTTGGGCTTAGTACAGGTTTGCAGATCTGACTTATGAGGAGAAACAGTAGTCAGATTATCTTTGATTGGCATAGGTGCTGATTTATTTGGTGATGATTCAGGTTCCACATCTCTAACAAAAATCATTGATTTTTCATTGAAAAAAACATACAGCTTCTTCGAATTATTCTTAATTTTTGGAGAAGGATTTAGCTCTTTGAATTTCCCTTTGAGAGGAATATTACATAACGTAAAACTCTCAAGAATGAACATTGTAAGAATATATGGATACATAATAAAATGAGATTTGATTTCTCCTGACTTGACATTCATGATTGTTTCAATGATGTACCCCATGAGATTTACCATTCTCATGTTTACAAGATATTCCAGCAAAATGATATCAGAATCTTTAAGAGTTTTTCTATCCCCTTTCCATGGGATTAAAAAAATCCTTGCTTTTAGAGGACTACGAATCTGTTATATAGAGATAAATGAGTTACTTTTATCTTCTCTTCATTTATAATAAATAATGATTTTCAACACATTCTCTATTAAACGTACCAACTTCCTCTGGTAGTTTATAAGATGGACAAAAGGAATCCCCTTCTATTGAGACATTGAGAATGTGATCTGCTTGTTTTAAAGACATTTAGATTTTTCGATCATACACTACAAAAGTTGAAGATCATATTTTTGTAATAAGACATGTTTTTTTAGAATTGAAAAACTTCTTCAAAAAAAATTTGATATTGATATACAGGTTTCTCAACACAAAGTTATTCCCAGTCTTGAAACAAAGTAATCCTCTTGATTGTTGAATCATATGTGTCAAAGATGTACTGAGAAAATAACCTTTATTTGAGGAATTCCTTATCAAAAAACGTTTTTGTAGACATATCGGCAGGAGTGTTGGCACATGACTTAGAAATAAATATGAGGCAAAAGAAAGATCGTACGGAGTCTTAAAACAGAGGGGCAGAGATCGCCAATAATTTTGAAAAACTGGTGTGGGTTTGACGAGGGTGGATCTATTTATAGGTGACAAAATGACTGTTGATCTTATACAGTTGATATATTAATGAAATATAAATCAACGGATATGATTTAAAGAAATAAAAAAATGTGAATAAACGTAAGAAAAACAAGACAAAAGAAATAAAGAATGTACCTATCGGAAATTCCTAAGGAAATTGTTGGTTTAATAGTATTAACATAGTATAATACAATAACAGAAATAAATTACATGTGTTCATGGAAAAAAACAATCGGTTGTGAGACCGATGGAAAACGAAGTCATTACCATTGGTTTTCATGCCGAAGGAAAACAAATTCATTACAATAGGTTTTCATACCGATGGAAAACAAAGATATCACCATAGGTTTTCATGACATTGGATAACAATGTCATTTCAATAGGTTTTCATGCCAATGGAAAAAAGTCATCACCATATGTTGTCTTGTCGATGGAAAACAGATTCATTACCATAAGTTGTCATGCCGATGGAAAACAATGTCATTACCATTGGTAAACATTCCTGTGGAGAGCAAAGTTGATAGCATAGGTTGATGTGCCGATGGAAAAAAAATTTGTTACCATAGGTTGATGTGCCGATGGAAAACAAAATTTTTACCATAGGTTGATGTGCTGATGGAAAAAAAGTTGTTACCATAGGTTGTCATGCCGATGGAAAACAAAGTTGTTACCATAGTTTGACGTCCTGATCAAAAAAAGTTGTTACCATAGGTTGACATACCATTCGAAAACAATTTTGTTACAATAAGTTGATGTGTTGATGGAAAACAAAGAGGTTACAATTGGTTGACATGCCAAGGGAAAATAAAGTTGTTCCCATAGGTTGACGTGCCAATGGAAAGTAATGTTATTACCATACATTGAAATACCGATGGAAAAAAACGTTTTTACCATAGGTTGATGTGCCAATGGACATAAAATCAATATGGTAACCACACAGACATGCTGAAAAATAGAAGGATAAAATAATAATCAGACAATCGAGACGATAAATAAAAAGATAAAATAAAAATCAAGAGACTAAATAGTTAATGATCATAAAAAACACATTAAGTAAAATGTTCTCCTGCTTTTAAGATTAGTTTTATAAAATAAGGAGAAGTGTAAAACATGAAGTAGATATGAATGATTATTTTAATGTAATCAGTACTAGATTCTTTTTTATAAACTCAGATCTATCATAAGGTAATGGTTTTGTAAAAATTTCATAATGTTGTTCTTGCGTTCTAATGAGTTGTAAAATAATATCTCATTTTTGTGTGTGATCCCTAATAAAGTGATGCCTAATATCTATGTGTTTTATTTGAATCGTCGTGAATTGGGTAATATTTATGGGAATTCCGGAATGAATTTTCAACCTACATGCTATGTAGTTTAGTGAAACATTCCATGTAGATATTCTTGTTTATGGGAGAGGATATTTTGGGATGACACACTGTGTATGGGTGTTACACACCGTGTAGTTCCTTAAAACGTGTGACCATGGGACATGGTTTTGGATAGGTGTGTCAAAAAAAATGTCCTTGTACTTAAATATAGGAAAGTTACATGGATATGGGATTTGGTATAGAGAAAATAGAAAACTACATGGGCAGGTGGTCATCTAGTTGGAAGACAGAATGTTGTAAGGTATGCATTGCATGTGTGGGACATAGTTGACCGATCTGTGGGGAAGAGTAACACAGCCAGGGGCTGAGTGATAAGGGACATAGGATGTTCCTCCTCTACATTCCACGTACTCCCACATGTGTTTTAACCCATGTGGACCAGATAAACAGGCATGTTCATGGGTGGGCACACACACCATGTGTTCCCCGATTCATGTTGTGTACTACTAGGAGTTCCTCCAAGAATTTTCCGCCTTCCTCATATTCTTCTCTAGGAATTGTAGTTGGGATTATGAGTATTTATCCTGGGTGGGTTTTTCACATTGAACATTATGGTGGAATCTTTTAAAGTTTACATGATATGAGGTGGTGTGAATGAAGAAATATTCTTGTGGAGTGGTACAAAGCTAATGTTGGAGATCTTTCTGGTTTGTATAAACAGATACTAGGAATTTTACACTCTTGATGTATTAGGGTGTATGTTTTCCTTACATATATTATTTGATTTATAAGGAACTCCCCATGTCATTGGAATGGGTTTGCACCCTTTGGGTTATTTCCTCTGGGGTTTTTACCATCTAGGTGGAAAAAGGTACGAGTTTCTCTATGATGTTCCGGATATATCATGTTCTCTATAACATAACATTAGGAATGGTATAATTGTTCTCAATGGAGTAAATATCACAAACATGTTCCATATGGGATGTTTGAGCTCATGGATTGTGTCCTCTTGGATTTATGTTGTGGATGGAGCCTATGAGGAAAATTCTATTTCTAGACATGAGGTAGGAACCTCATGAGACTTAGTATGTATGAAAAGTACATCATGGAGATTTCTGGGATTTCTTATGGGGTTGTCACATGTTAGGGTTGACACCCCTAGCAGACTGAGTAGAATTTTCAGGTAAACTTCAGAATGGTTTGAGATGGATTTTATCTCCTAATTGGGATTTCCTCTTTGTAGGTTGAGCATACTTTTTTCATATGAGTATCTCTCTTATTATTTTGTGATTTTTGGGGTGTTCCTACTGACTATTTTTATACTCACCCCTGCATGGGATTTTTCCCACACATGTTTTATGTCTAGTGAATACTATAGTACTTTCGACAGAGTCTATGGATAAAATGATGAAGGAATATCATAGTGACCTAGAGACTGATGTCATTACTAAATCATGGCTAAGGAGGTTTCTAGGAATTATAGTAGATATAAATCCTCTCATTATGAGTAGGTTTAATTATTTATAGTTATTTGGTGGGAATTATCTTCCCCTTACTTCAGTTTTATTATTTATTTTTTTAATATGGTTGTGAGATATTGATGTATTCATGAATTGGTTTCTTTTTATTTTTCACATTTCATCATTTACTGAGAATTGAAAAATGTGAATGTGTACATGTACATAGGCAATGCCTCCTTTAAAAGTGATATTCCTATTTATTACTTGTCTCTAGCCCCTGGATTATTAATGGTGGGATTGGAGAATTACATCTCAGGCCCCATTTGGTCGGGTCACGAAAGTATAGTATCAGAGAAGTTCGATTCCACATTGGGAGAACAGTTTCATGAGATTAGATTGGATTTCATAATGACAATGTAATGATGTTTTGAGTGCATCTATCAGGCCTAAGGTTTTATTGTTGTTGTGGCGACCGACATAACCACTCACTAGGACTCTATTAATCTTATTTTTGAATCGGTACATTAGGAAATTGGTTGATAAGATGTAAATGGTAAATGCATCTTATAGAACTTGGTTCTGGTATCTCATGTTCTTCTTGGTTTTTATCACCATATATACTATTTGACAATGGTATGTATTCATTCTCTATTGTAATTACTCCACAAAGACAACTGGACCATATTATACGGTGTGATTGTGATGTAAATACACCCCGTGACGAGGCTTCAGTGTTTGGTATGGCTCGTGATCTGTTACCTCTGGGTGAGCTGATAGTAATTCCACCACCTATTGAGTAGTAGGTTATACCTTAAAAATGGTTAATGTATGTTTGCAGGATAAGTGTACTACATAAGTTCTAGAGGTAGTTAAATCTAAGGTACTAGGGTGATCCAGACTCCTAGGTGGAAGATGACTTGCTCGATGTGGTCACATAATTTTCCACTTATGAGGACACCTCCCAATGAGTTGAGGATTCTGTCAGTGAGCCTTCTGCAGTGTTCGTCTGATCAATGGGGGAGCCTGGAGATATAGTCTCATGATGAGGAAAATCTTACTTGGGAAGAGTTTGAATGACTTTTTAGGAAATGTTTTTAGCTAGCCATGTTGAGATTAGTGTGTATCCAAGAGCTTATGTAGCTTTGGTTGGGTAGAATGGTAGTGGTGGAGTTTTCAGAGTTGTTAAAAAACTTGTTCCAATACTCCTTGTATATGTTTCAGGATCCCTTTTTTAGAGCATGATCCTTTGATCAGGGCTTTCTTCATGAGATCAGGGTGTCTGTGATTCTATTGCGGATTCCCACCTATTCTGGAGTGCTGGAGCGAGATGTAGTGGTGGAATGTTTTTTAGCCAAGTAACATGTGGATGTAATTGGAATTAGTGGCCTGGAAAACGAGGAATCTATATAACCTATAAGATGATGATGAATCTCATATTTTCATATATTTTATACTGTAAATCATTTTTTATAATCCCACCATAGTGTTATTGAATGGTTAATTGTCATGTTTTTAGGTTTTAGTGTTATTTTGAACCCAAATGTGAAAAACGACTAATTCTGGAATTTTGACAGAATTTTACCTCAGGGGTATTTTGTTCATTTCATTAAAAATAAAATTATAAATCTTCTGATTAAAATTTTGTTAGAATCATAATTTTATTTCCTTCAACTTTGTCTTCTGGACCAGGATCTGATTCGATCATCTTGAGGTCCAAACAATTAAATGAAGTTGAAGATTATTCAGGAACACCAAGGAAGCTTCCTGGAAATTTCATCCAGGAAAAACGAAGGTTTAGTAAAATATTCATAACACGCTCCAAACTACTATAAGGGAGGTTACATTTTGTGTATAGACGGATAAGATGATTTGAATGAAGTTTCATTAAGGGATCCAGGCCTTAAATGGCCGTTTTCAGTGACATTAATTCATTACACAACGGTGGTTTGCGGTTTGATGATTCTGACTGGACAGAATACATTCTCAGAGTAAATTGGTCATAACGCATTCATCACTTGTCAAAATGCGCCGAAGGTTTGAGGGTGGACGGCCAAGACATTTATGAACAACTTTCATGAAGGGTGGAAGGCGTGAATATGTCATTAAAGGGGTTTACAATGCATTGACATTTGAAGAACAAATTCTACCTATAGAAGGAGGCCCTCACCTCCTTCCCAAAGCATCTGTTCTCCATCTCATTCCTTCTGGGACACCAAGAAGGAGAACTTTTCAGCTTTCTCTTTTATTTATTTTCTTTTTCATAGTTTTTTAATGCCTTCTTCTTCCCCATTCAACTCGATTACCCTTACCATGGTGGTGTAAACTTTTGCAGTGATTGGGGAAGGGTTGGTTTTCTACATTATAATGCTTGAATTCTTGGACGTGATTGAATAAATTTCTTTCTTCTTCAAAGTTGTTTTAAATTTCTTATTGTGGATTTTATTATCAAGTTCAATCGTTCTTGAATATTAATTCCGTTATTTATATTTTCCTTGGTAAAATAATCAATATCTCCTTCCAAAAATTTCTGGTTTATATACGATGGAATAAACCTAGAATTAGTGGTGAAGTACTCGATGATCGTCAGTACGTGTACAAGGTGTAGTGAATGTTCTTTGTTGTTTGAGATAAACAAAACCCGATCGGGTATTTCCCATTTAAATAAAGGATATTCAATACAACTATTTTACACATGGAAGGAGAGTTGACCAAACCAAGATCTTAGTAAGGTTTTCTCTCACAATAATAATTTCACCAAGGATGTGAGATGAAACGATTGTGGAAACTCACTTTAATCAACTAAGAAGAAGAGGTTTGAATTAAATTGAACAAGGATAGCATTATAATTAGGAAACCGACCCCAAAATAATCACCATTTTAATTTCACAGTTTTTTTAATCATTTTAATTTCAAATTTAATTTCACAACATTTTTACCCCCATTTTAAAGTGACAACCTGTTTTGTGTGCACTCCTATTCGGGAGACATCCTAGTTCAACCACATTAATACATTTTAACATAGGAAATAATTGTTTTTCCACGGCCTATGACAGGCGTGCGTCAGATGACATGTAATTTGATCACAGTGTAGGAGGCATACCCATTACCAGACACATAAACATGGGTCTGTAGCATATGAGTAGCACCGAGGATTAGATCAGTTGCATGAGAGGAGGAAATACATTTGAAAAGGCTGGGGGAATTTTCTTATACACTATTAAACCCATCTATAATGATAAGAGGGATATGATTGACAACAACCTTGGAAGAGACATCACATGGATCATGGAGTTTCACAAGGTGATGTTAAGGAAGAGTAGCCTGAAGGGAGGATGGAGGTAACACGTAGATCAGGGTGTGGTACCACCACCCCCATGTGGCTTTAACATTGATCACATAGATGGGGGAAAAGGGATAGGAAAAGTAATTGACATGGAGGACTTTGATCAAGAATATTTGAAGATGAATAGATGTACGCCTTGTGCTGCATCTACATCATGTAGTAGAAATTGTTAGAAACTATTGTAGGTACACTTTTCTTTCCACTCATGCTTGATATTTATCCAGTGTGACACGGGGCATCAAAGGAACCCAATGATGGTAGTTCATCCAAAGGGAAATTTATGATTTTCTATTAACAATTGGGAAGCCATATTTTGATCATGAATATGCTTAAGTTTTTAGCATCAACCATAAATAAAAAACACATATGGAGGATATTTCATAGTCCATCCAAGGGTGGATGAGGACTATAGGAATTGGTTAGTTTCTACAGTAGGTTAGTGAGGTGGTGTACTACTAGACCCCATGAAAAAAATGGATCGTGGTTCATGGTTCTCTTCCACCTATCAATACTATAGAGACAAGTTCCCATTAATTTTATGATGTTGGCTTGGTAGTATCTCGAAATAATAGTTGTCTGATATTGGAGGTTCCTATGTGTACAAACATAAAAGTAGAAAATGAATCATTGGTGAGATCCTTGGCATGGGAGTCTAATGGGGAGATCAATTTCTCCCATTTTTCCAAGTATTTCTCTTTTCAGGGATGAAAATTTACAAGGTGGGGAGAATTTAATGACTCCGGTTTTTACCCGAAAGGCATCAGAATATTTTTTAAAAACATTCCAGAGCTGATCACTAAGTCGACGTTGGAAAACAATGTATAGGGAGCCTCAGCGCAGAGATATTGATAATATTAAATATCATTTTTTTCTTGAACACATAGTTTCACTTGAGACATATATAACAAAAATTTCGACTCTCAGATCGGATTTCAGAGATCATGGTTGAGTCTGGAACATCGTGTTTTCTCTAGGCCTAACCTATGGTCATATGTGCTGAGAGTTTTGATCGGGGGCCATTTTGGTGAAGGGGGGTTATTATATAAAATTATTTATTTAACTGAAATCAATTCATTTACATAATCTCAATCCCCTTACACACACATTTGGGCACTCAAATAAAAGGTGGCTTCACCTCTCATTCTCCATTTCTCCCCCTCGATGATGAAGGAATCCACCACCGAATCATCGAAGAAAGTCACTATTGATTGCCATTTTTGTCATAGATCATCATCAGGTCGAGAACCCAAATGACTGAGTAACTACTATTGAATAGAATATTTAGTGTTTCACCTTTGAGGTAGGCTAATTGGAGTTTTATCCCAATTCAATCCATCTTGCATTGATCTAAGTCTTGAGAGACATATAGAAATTATTGACCATCAATTCTCGTTAGATCTATAGGGTTTGGGTTGAACTGGGATTAATGGGGTGATTTATAGGAAATTACCAATAGTTATTTCTATATACATGGTATTGAGTTCAGTGGAACTTGCATTGTAGCTCTTTCTATTTGAGGAAGATGAGCTTCTAGGACTACACGACATGTATGTTTGTTTCATGAAGTATAGTTTGCTAAACCATCGACTATGGGGCATGTCTTGGGTTATCCATGTAAAATCACATGATTGGGTACTAACACATGACCATGATACACAGACTTGGGGTGTAGTATGTGGAATCTATAAAACTACATAGTTAGGTGGTTGTGTAGCCTAAACAAGGAGTGTAGTATGAGATGCACAACGTGTAAGAGACACATTGGCTAGTCTATGTAGAAGAAGAACACGACCAGGTGCCATGTGATGAGGGGAACAATGTGTACCTACTCAAAATTAAATGTAACCCTACATGGTTTGGAACTCATGCGGGCTAGATTCACGGGAAGGTTCTCTGGATGCCTCCCATGAAATGTGTTCCCTGGTTCCTGCCTCGTACTACTATGAGATACTCTAGAAATATTCCACCTTCTATTTCTTTTTTATAGAATTCATATCTAATCATGTGATTTTTCAATCCTGAGTAATTATCCACATAGAATGTAATGGTGGCCTCCATTATAAATTAAAAGATATGTGGTTGTGGGAATTGAGCAAGATGTTTGTGGAGTGGTACTAAAATGATGTTAGAGATCAATGTGGTTCATATACAGTGATTCATGGACTATTATTTCCATGATGGATTAGGGCACATTATTTCCTTACATATAGGTATATATATATTTGGGAATCCCCATATCATGGGTATGGGTTCATTACATTTGATTAGTTTCCTCCACAGGTGTTACTCCCCTGATACACTTGGGTGCAGGTTTCCTCGTGATGTTTGAGAATATAGATAGTACTCCCCTATTGTTCCATAGAATGTTTTATCCATATTATGTGTATAGGTTGGGTTGGTACTCACCAAACATTTTAGGGAGTGGGTACTCCATCCTAGTAGTCGGTACTCTTCTATTGCATTGAGCTTCTGGTCACCGTTACATGTTGTTCTGCTAGAGTCAGTACATCCCTTATGTGTTAGGGAGCATGTCCTCTTGCCTATGATCGGTACTCCCCTCCCATATCAGGGTGAGGGTCCCCATAAATAATTATCTAGTTAATTTGGTACTCCCCTATCATACTGGGTGTGGGTCCTCTATCCACTATGTGGTACTCCCAAAACAGGATAGGGTTCAAGTCCAAAAATCCATTGAGTGGTACTCCCTAGTCACATTAGGGTGCATGTCCTCCATTATTTGAGTAGTAATACCCGGTTTGATCAAGGTGCAGGAACTCACATATAATGTATTACTCCCCAATCTCTGAGTAGTAGTGGGGAGGGGTCCTCCATTAGAGTTGGAGCCCCCTCAACGATGGGATAATGTTATGAGAAACAGCCCCTCCACTTGATACGAACGATTCCAAAATAGGTGTTAGTACTCCCTCAACGGACTGAGGTGGAGCCAACTCCAAAAATGAGTGAGAAAGGATTTGAATGTTAGTTAAGACCAATACTCCTTGACCGTGGGGTTATGGAATTCTGTGGGTCCTTATATTTTCTCTTCAAAAAGAGGATGGATGTAGTGAATTGTCTTGAGTAGTGCTCCCTCAACTGCATGCAGTGGTAAGGGGTGGGCCTCTTCACTTGTGTTTCCTTATCTTGATATGGGTGAAAGTTAATTATGTAATGACCTCTAGTACTGTGCACTAGAAATGGACCATGTAATATGATCCCAATGGAGAATTTTCTCTTGAATATAAAATTAGAAATTGTAGAGTAATTCTTGATGTTTTTCATCTCTTAGATGGGTTTCTTCTAGGACGGATGAGCCCATGGTGTGTGTTCTCCAGAAGTTATGTTATGGTTAGAACCTACAAGGAGATTCATGTTTCTATATATGTGGTAAGAACCTCATGGGACATAGTTTTTGAGATGGGTATATCTCAGAGATTCTGGGAGTCTATATGCTATGGTCACATGTTAGAGTTGATAACCTTGGTAGATATAGATGACTTATCTTGTAAAACCAAGGATCGTTTAACATCGAGTTTCTCTATAAATTGTGGTTCCTTCTTGTAAGTTTGACTGTAATATTTCTTTTCAATTGCTCCCTTTTTCTTTTGGGGGTTTTCAGTTCCTATGTAGTATTTTTATACTCACCCCTATAAGAAATTTTTCATCACAGGGTTTTTTCCTTATGATGACCACAGACCATTCGAAGGAGTCCACGAAGGACCCAAGTCTAGTGTATCATAGTGATCACTATAGAATGAATTGTTTATCGGATCTTGGTTGAGGATATTTTTAGATTTTTCAGTTGAATGTGATTCCCTCCTTCTGAGTAGGCTATATGGTTTTATTTTTTTCGTTGGTGTGCGTTTTTTTTTACCCTCATTCATATTCAATACTTCTGTTCTACTCTTGTTGTGGGATATAGATTTATACGTGAATTTGTTGGTTTTAATTTTTTACATTTCACATTTTTTGTAATTGGATATATGTAAGTTCATAATGGTATAAATGAAAATCCTACCACGTTATTGTTATTCCTACTTGGACGTAGTCTCCATCCCCTAGCCTATTAGAGGTAGGCTTGGGGTGTTGCATATTGAGCCCCGTTGGTTCAGTTTCTGACCATTCCATTTTATTCCTTCATTTCTCAAATACTGAATGGGATAACCTTGGAAGGTAAATAAGAAAATCATATTCTATAAATACCAATATAGAAATAATCAAAAAAAATCATGATTAAATTAATGCATGTGGGTTATGATTCATATCATTGTGAAAAAATGTGAGAATAAATAAATGAAAAATGAAAAATGATATAAATGAAAAATTCAAGGAAACATAGAAAAGTGGGGACAACATAAAACATCAAATTATAAGAATAAGTAATGGATAATGGTTGATACATAATAACGTACTGTGATTATGATATCCTCCCTTGAACCATATAAGTTATCTCATGATATAATCACATTAAACAATCAACTGGAAGTCTATATAATTTCAATCCCACCCAAGACACTAATATCATGTACATGAAATTTTATTCCATAAATATCATACAACATAAGTATGTTTGTCATAAAATTTAAACATATGGGTAAAGAGTGTGGTATACATTAATGCAACTCCACAATGAGTTATGGGTATACTTATCTCGGTGAGTACCAATGATTATAATGGATAGGGGTATTCACAATACAAATATTGGGCATGAAATATGGTGGAAAAAAGATCGATGCATAATGAATGTACGCAAATAATCTTAGAAGGGTTTAATGAGACTGAAATTTGGATATTGATTACATTGGAATAAAAAGGACAGTATGTATACGTGAAGAAAATATTAAAACATGAAATATTGGAAATAAAGAAGGCTTAGTATACATAATATACTTGGATAAAAGGGAGAAGGGGGGAATACCTTACCTTGAGAGGGTTATTCTAAAATATTTATGGAAATTAAATAGACATATAGAATTCCATGAGTATGAATTAGATAGGTATAAAGGGAGAAAATTCGCAGTAAAAGTGTTTTGATTGAACAAAAATTGTAGTTTGGGTGAGTATTTATTAAAGAAGATAGTGGAATTCTTCATTTATTTTAAAACATATCATTTCGACTCTGTATGATAAAATAATAAAAACCGCAATCCATAAAATGGTTTTAACATTGGTTTCTATAAAATAAGATTGGTTTCCAATATTTTATTGGGCTATGATCATAGTTACATAAAATTGTACCATTAATGATGTGAATGAGAATCATGTTTGTAATGAAAAGTTGTAAAAAGAGTAAAAAAATAAAATACATTATTTGGATTATTCGTTAATTTCTAATAATTTTAATAAAATAAATTAAAAAATACATTATTTGAATATTTAAATAGATTTGGGGTTCTGGATTCAATTTATAGTACTTATTACTTCACATTGTCACTATAATGATGGAATAATACATAACAAATTTAATTTTTATGCACAAATTCAACTGCCTCGAACAACTATGAAAAACTCACCATTGAAAATTTATTGTATTTGAATGCCAAAAATTATACTTATTTTTTCAAAATATGAAATCAAAATCATTTGAATCAAAATCCCCATTTTTTTGAAAATCAATGGTGTGTTCAACAATAATAATATTCCGATACAAATAACGATCATATTGGAACTCATTAAATTATATTATAATTTAAAAATAATTATATATTATTTTACAATAATAATATATGAGAATAACATTTATTATAAAATTTATGAATTTATAAAAAATAGTGTTTTGATTAAAATCATGCATCTTCAAAAAATAAATTTTTTATTTCTTTTTATCAAAATAAAATTTCATCATATTATATATAATTTTACATAAAAACCATTATGAAAAGAATTAAATAAATTCACTATTTTATAAAAAATTAAAATATTCAAATCCAAACTTCTAGGGTTTAAATACACAACCCTATTATTATCCCTTCATATTCTATAATTGTAAGGTATTTTATGGTTGTTCTTTCCTGCGGTGGTTTGGTGAACATGGTTTATATCACAATCTTAATAAACAACATTGTTAGTCATAAATGGTTTTCCTAGAGATTTACTTTATGAATATTAGCCAGGTTTTGGTCAGCAAAAAATACTAGTGATGTCATCTCTTTTAAGGGATTCGATAAATGAACTTCATAGGGTAATTTCCTATTGGTTGAGGATATCTCTTCTTCCATATCTGTAATTTTGTTTTTATTATAATCCTTCATTAAAACTAATCTTAACGGTCACTATTGAATTATTATATTATCAATGGTTATGATAATTATCATAATTTTAAAATTGGCAAGCTATATTTTATGATGGTAAAAAATAACCGAAAGATTTAGTTTTTGGTATATAAAAATAATATTTTATGAGGAATTTTTTCAACAAAAAATTTAATTTAATATATAATAGTTTGTTTTATTACAATAATAAATTAGATATATAAGGAGATTATTGAGTATGGTGTAAAAATAAAAGATAAAAATAAGGAATAATAGAAAAAATTTTATAAAAATATGAATTACTATGAGATAATCAGGTACATGAAACCATAATATATATGGAGCACTATACAAATCCTAAGAATATGGTGAAAACAAAACAAATTTCAACATAATATAAATACCAAGAAATTATATCTTTGTGTTCTAGGATAATTTGATATGCACTATAACATAGTGTTCTTGCATCAATAGTTCTACACCAAAACACAATGTGGATAGATCATTTTCCATGAACCGAACATAATTTCTAAGAGATATAAGGATTCACCAAATAATTACAGTGTTGAATAATTTTATCCCCACCAATAACATCATAAATTTTAAATGAAAATGTTTTCATATTAGAATAATTAAACACATGAATAATATTAATGAATACCCTTTCAAAAATAATTAGGTTATAAATCAAATTTTTATTGCATAATCATAGAATAAGAAATTAAGATTCATATTTTCCCAAAAATAATAAATTGATAATATATATTATATATTAATGAATGAGTAAATAAATATAAAAAATAACTTTTAACATTATGTCATACAAATAAATAAAATAATGATAATAATTTTTGGAATCTAAGGGAAATTTTTTAACATGAATATATAGTAATAAGTAATAATAAAAAATTGATGATGGGTAATTTTTTTTAATATACCAGATAATAATCTAAAATGAGTATTTCATATGTTTAATGAATAATATATTAAAAATATAGATTTGGGTAGATATGGAAGATGGTTCTTTTATCCAAGTTAAATATTGTGATAATTGAAATCTCCTTTATTATATTTATAAGGTATGATATAGGATTAAATCTATTGTATAATAGGGACAATTTATTTACAAAACCTATATAAAGGATGAATCAAATATTATTATTTCAATTATTAATACAATTAATAACAGAACATATTTAATAATATAATATTTAAATTATAAAGATAGTGAACAAAATGATAATGAGAAAAATCTCTTTTATTAAAAATTTATTATACAAGTAAAATAATATTAAAAGAAATAGATTCACATAAGTCCGAAATAATAAAATAAGAACATTTTCTATTTTACTAATGAATTAACAGTTTTTAGATGTTTTTGAATAATAAAAAAAATAGTAGTGATACATTAAAATGAAGAATATATTGAAATGTTTTCCCATATATAATATGTATTGTTATAATTGCAATAAACAATTGGATGACGCGTTTAAAAAAATAAAAAAAAATAATGAAATATGATATTATGTTATATCACAGAGGTAGGTATTTTGAAAATAAAAAAACATATGAGAGAGAGTATAATTCCAAAATTATTGAAAAAATTGGATATGATTGTGTCCTTTAAAAACAAAATGTGTGGTCTATGAATCGATAAGAATGGTAATGAAAAAGGTAATTCCAAAAAAAATGAGAATCTAGTAAATTATATTTTTAGACATTTAAAATATGATTTTGATGAAAATATAGACAACATAGAAGTAATTTATTAAAAAAATGGATTTGGATGATAATTCATTTATGAAATATTAAAGAGACAAGTAAAACATCTTTAAATTGAAATAATGGTATATATGGTTTTACAGAAAAATGAAAAAAAAGATTATATTTTGTGTATAAGAATTTCTTTTATAAAATCATATAAGATGAAAATAATCATTCATTGATTGATAAATGAGAAACAATAAGATAATGAAATATATCCACTATATAAATTTAAGAGTTTACCATTAAATAAATTATTTGTCTGGGAAAGTGAAATAAACGATAATCTATAGAAGATAAAAAGGTAGAATCGATTAAAACACATTAAGAAGGTATTTAATAAAAAAATAGGATGATTTATATGGGAAAGAGGGATGGAGAGAACATAAAACAAAATGTGAAAGTGAATTTTCCGATTTAGAATAATTGTATCACTGATAGGGGGAGGGGTGAATTAATAAGACTTTTTTATTTTAGGCTATCTTGAAATAACCTATGTATCCTATTGAAGATTCAATTCCATTTTTTAAAATAATTAAAACAAACATCCACAAGAACACACATATTTACAAGGTTCACTATTCAATAAGAATATATATTCTCTTGGTATGAATTGGAAATGATCCAATACCACAAAATCCACTTGAATCCATCCTTTTGTGTAAAATACTATGACTAGGATATTCATTTTCACTCCTGAGGAAATTTCAAGACAATCCAATAGTTCATGGGATCCCTCAAGCACGATGAGGGAAATATAATGTTTGTGAAACAAAACATTTCACCTATGCTTAATTTTAAATTTTTATAAATTAATTCTATTAAAGATGTATTTATTTTGATACCCAGTATTATGTATGATCTTAATGAACATTGATTTATATTTCCTTCCCATTGCCCAGTCTAAACATCCAATATGATTCTCCTTGTCTGAATCTTCAAATCCAATTTCCCAATAAAAATTGATATGATTCTGCTAGAGTGCTATCATGAAAATCCAGAACCCCTTAATTTGTCCAAAAACCCCAATATCAAAATCATGATCTCATTATCCATCCTAATATGTTGATCATACGAATATGATGACAAGCAGAATATGATATTCAGCTTAATATCATGGTCACTAAATATGATGATCAGCTGAATAACCATTCAATTTTTACTCTTATCCTTTAAATTGAAACCATAGGAAAATCTACAACATATTTCAATAAGGAAAAAACATTTCTCTCCATGGAATGTGTAGAGACCCGAAGCTTGACGTACATGGACATTACATTACATTTGCGGAATACTTAGTACATAACAAAAACACACACTAAAGGATCGTAATAGTTTAGTGTCTTTGGAAACTCGGAACGTAATCTTCTAATCGTGGTGAAAGTTCTTCAATATCTCCCATAAAGGTCATCCTTTTTTTCTACCTAAAACCTTTCTTTATATCCTGGGAAAAAAAAACATAAAAGGGTGAGCTCAAATGCTCAGTAAGGGTAAACAAAAGAAAAATCAATCACATCATATACATAGCTTTTGGAAATCTTAACCTGCAAAAGAGCTCATAATATCATAACATGGGATATATCATAGAAGTGAAATGTAATCCCAATAATCATAACATAAAACATGAAACTTTGTGGCATACACACATAATCATAGAAAATCATTTCTTGTTAGTGAAGACTCATTGCCAAGACTATCTTAGTGGACAAAGTCCCTTTCTGAATCGAGTAACCCTCGTTTCAGTCCTGTTTCACTGAACCGGTATAACCTACCATTTCAGCCATGTCTATCTCATGAGATATAAAATCATTACCCAATGCATTGGAGGGAGATATAGGTCCCACCCATCTCATAATGATACCATTCTTATGTGTGCCACAAAATCATAAATCATACATCATTGCATAACCCATGAAATAAAATGGGATTCTTAAACAACATGACATCATAAAACAATTCATATAAGATAAAGGAATTCATAAAAATATATACATCACAACATAATCAAACCAATGTAATAATAGGGATAAAAACAGAACCCTTTTATTATCTTAGATGGAAAATAATTTTGATAAAATACTTCAACTCTATTCTTGAGGAAAATATCCTTTCTTCTTCAAAAACATTTTTTTCCTTTCATAACATGTCATACGAATTTAAAATAAAAGAAGTTGATTAAAAATAAACTTGAAAACTTGTAAAGGAAGTTTCTTAGAAATAATGTTTTAAAAATCCATTCAGGTCATATAAGTTAAAAAAACATTCTTCGTACTTTTGTCGGAAAAGTTAAAAAGTACCTCGTACGGAAAACGACAAAAGATTCCTTTCACTTCTTTTACTAAAAACTCACCGAAGGGTAAAAATGGATTTAAAAAATTGTAGGTGGATGGAAATAATATTACATATTGATGAAACATGGATGTGGATGATAAAATACACCCCAGTAAATACTTACGAATAAACAATCTCGGATAAAAATGAGATTGTGATATTTCCCTTACCTTAGGTCCAATTTGCTTAGTATGTGTCCGAACCTCCTGTATAATGATTTAAATAATGTCATTGACTTATTACAGAATCATATTCATTGTTATGATATCATATATGGTTCACTTATGACATTATATTACCCGTTCTTTTGTAAATTCCATGTTAAAGAAGCGTTTTGGGTAAAATCGTTTCATTTATCGTAGGTGTTTTGACTTGTTGTTCTTGACATCATTATTACTTATATCATGATTTACTTACTTCCAGAATATAAAATATGATTTATATATCATATATATTCAATATATATATATATAATAGATAGATAAATAAAATGAAAAACACCGTTCATGGAGACGGTAGTCCGTACGTACGCATGAACGCTGTTTTTCTTTCCTTATTGTCTTGAAATGGAAGTAAGTAGATGACATACATATGTATATATATACATAAATCCAGTAGCTTTATAATGTCATATATTTCATTATTATTTCTTATATATACATTATAATCATTCTTAAATGGTTAACATGGAGAATGAATCTCATCGCGTCGTGGAGACGGTAGTCCGTACGTACGCACGAGCGATGATATCATTTCTATAAATATTGAATTGAATTGCAGTGGATTATACAATATATCAGAATCAATATGATGTTTTAATAACTATGTATAGTTATTCTTTACACCATTATACCCATCCATGTAAGGTGGTGGTGGAAAATAGATTACACCACGGCGTGGAGACGGTATTCCGTACGTACGCACGCGCGGTGATTTCTTTTTCCGTAGGATGGATAGATGGTGAAATAGGGTTGTTTCATACTTATAATAACATATCCGTATATGAGTGATACTGATGTTATTACTTCATAATGAAACAACCTAAGAAGAAGAAGTGGAAGAAGAAATAAAGATGAAAGAATTGGTAACGGTAATTACCTCTTCTTTGAAGTGCCTCTTTGAGACCTCCTCTTAGGGCACTAGAATTGGTCTTTGAGGAAGACCAGAACCTCTAGGATGTTGCTAGGGAAGTGGAGAAGGTATTTTTTCAGGGGTTGGACGAGCTTGAGTGCTCAAATTGGTGTGAGGAGGAGGGGGAGGAGGTGTCCTTTTATAAGGGAGGAGAGGGGCACCTTAGGAATATCTCAAAATATTATTTTATATTAAAGTCAAAATCGGTTTATAATGGTTCCAAAGGGTCTTATTTCGAAGATAAGGTGGGGAGGGGTCGAAATCCTATCAACAAATAGAATTTAGACAAGTTTAGGATATTATTTTAACCTTATCAATTAAATTTAACTCTAAGTTAAATAATTTAACTTTTACCATGTCTTTTTATTTTCTTTCACTATATGGTTAATAAACTTACTATAACATTCCAAAAGAACCCCAAAATGATTATTATTAATATATATTTCCTTATCTAAGTCATTTGGCCGAACCTTAGATTTTTAGGAATACAATAACAATTAATAATATAATATTTGATTTAAAAACTATTTTGTGTCAATTTTGACACTATTTGATATATGATTTTTGTGAAAGTCATAACAGAATTAAATGTTCGAACCAAGTTGATTAAATCAACATTAATATATCATAGTAACCTATAAAAGTAGTGGAATTCATAAAAAATCTCAAATTACATTTATTTTGGTGTTTATAACATCAATTATGTCAATATTTCATTAATAAGATAATTACTGCATCATCGTTGTGTCATAAATAAAATAAATTATTTTATGTCTAAAAATTACAAATAAAATACCATCATGTAGGAAATCTTTTTAGCTTTCTAATGAATATTTACAATCTAATTTATCTTATGTATATCCCCATATTAAAAATGATTTACTTATTAAACTTTGATTTTAACTATTTTAACCTTTCTTTAAATAAATTAATAATAAATGTCCTAATCTAATCCAAGTGGGCCTAAATGGTCATATGTTATTCCTAAGTTTGTTTTTGGTCGAATTACACTTGTCCAATAGAATTAGGACATGTGTTAGGGTAATAGTAATATCATATTTACCCTTAGTTACCCTATTTACTATTAACCGCGGTAAAAAAGTAAAAAGTTACTATTCACCAAAAAATTATTTTCATCTCATTGAACCACATTTTAGTCCTTGATATTAACCGTGTCTCTCGGATTTTAGAAATTCCATTCACAGAAGCGGCAAAATTAAGTTTTATGAAAAATTCAGTTTTTTTAACTACCACTTAGTAGTTTCACTATTCATCAAAAATTGATGTTTTTCAGAACAATGCCAAAATTTCATCCTAAGCTATATTTCATATTCCGAATTCAAAAATGAAATCTATTTTACCAAATTCATAACATAGAAGTTGCATTAATTAATTTTATAATTAAATCCCGCTGTTAAAATAAATAGCGTGTTTTTAGGAAACAATATATATCAAAAGATTGACACTTGATTATGTCTTGTTTAAATGTGAAATTACAACCAATGACCAACATTGTATTAAATTGTAAAAATATATTCTAAATATACTTTAAAACCACTCAAATTAATAATTTATCACTATTAATTATTTCGATTAAAAAAGTTGTTTTTAATTATAATTTAGTAATTTTTCACTATTCATCAGAATATGAAAGTTATCCGAAAAGTACCAAAATTTCACCTTAGGCTAAATTCGATACTCCGAATCCAAGAATGAAGTTCATTTTGAAAAATAAGATTTACAGAATTTTAAAAAGTGGTTATTACTATTCATAACGGCTAGTTTTAATAATATTTTAATAGCACATCGTTGTTTAGTGAAACTGGGTATTGCGTATTACACACGCTATTGAGGAAGGTCACGATTGCGTGTAATGCAAGGCAAGACAAGGATGCGTGTTGTGCAAGCTCCTTTTGGTGTAGCGTACAACACAAGACATTAATAAAATTAAAAAGAATATTTCTTTATAAAATCTTGGGCTGTTACATTCTACCCCCCTTAAAATGAATTTCGCCCTCGAAATTCGTCGGGGTTATAAATTGTTTACTATTCGAAAGTTTCTTTAATAGAAACCCACATCGTAAAAAGGAATATCAAAACCAATCTTTAAAAACAAAAGTATGAAACGTAACGGTTACCCAAATAAACTAATCATTGGGTTTCCACATAGGTGAAAATATGGATATGGAAGAGAAATCTAACCATCATGTTCTGATGGAGAGTGGTAGAGAACATGGCTATGGAAAAGCCAGTAATCACAAATCCATAGATTTGTGATGATATAAGGTACCATCTGATTCATCAGGTATAAGATCACTAGGACAACATTTTTGGTTTTCAAGATCATTTCCCCTAATGTTGAAAATTTGAATTAGAATAAATACTTACTTTATTTTGGTACAATATCACTGTTGTTCGTGCCTTGAACAATTTCCACTTCATCTCTTAAATAAATGAAGTTGAATTTGTTCTTCGTGAAGTGTTAGCAGATCATGTGATAGAATGACGGTTCATTCCATCTGTCTCAAACAAAAGGTTAGCAAAAATTATATGCATAAATCGATCTATAGTGAGATTAATCATATATGGTTCCTAAAATGGACTTATACTTCATATATCATACTGCTTAATATAATAAAACTAGTTTCTACTAAATAGGGACTTCCTGTAGGTCAGTGGTAGGCGATAAAGGCCAGTCGCACTTCGGTTGTGGGTTCGATTCCTACAGCCTTGTCCGAAGCGATGGGCTGTCGCCCGTCCTGCAGGTTGTCCTTTTTTCTAAAACTACATTACTATAACATCCCATCAATAATATAAAAAAAAACTTCTATCCTTAAACAATAATCACTTATGTCCAACATAATCCATTTCAATCTTTAGGCTTATCCATAATACTACAGTCCACTCTCATTACATAGTGAAAACGATTACCAGAGATTTAATACCATCGTTGATCCCCATATATCATAAGATATGTTTTTTGGTCACATTCTAAACATTCAAAGTCCTTAATCATGTATTCTCTTGAATACCTTAGTGAAAACATGAATGTAGTTAAAAGTTAACATTTTCCACATACCAAAATCCTCAAAATTCTATATACTCAATCCATGATATCACTTAGTCCTTATATCAATCATGAGATCATGAATACTATTAAACATTTCATTTTCTCGTCTTCATTATGCGCATATCATATTATTTCCAAAAAAAATATCTCAATCACTTTGAATACCACATCAATAAATATTGCAATACTCAATGATACAACATTATTTTGGAATCCCATTACATAAACGCTTAATCATTCCACCACATCGTTATCATATTCAACATCGCCAATAGTGATCGCATGTGACTTCCCTTTGTCCTTTGCCTTCAGTGGTTGCTCATGTTGATCATCACTAACCCTTGGATTAGGGCAATTATTAGCATAATGCCCCATTTCCTTGCACTTGAAGCATTGAAGTGTTGGTTGTGCGTTCTCTGCAGTGTTTGCTTTATTCACATCATTAGAAACCCTTTTTCCATTACTTCGACACTCAGCTGCTCGATGACCTTCTTTTCCACACTTAAAACATTTTCTAGTTCCTTTAAGACAATCTCCACCATGCTTCTTTCCACACTTTGTGCATAAGGAAACATTCATCTTCTTTTCACCATTATTATGAGATTTCTCCTTGAACTCCATCTTTCGTTTCTTGTCAAAACCATGAGATGGATATGTAACACCAACTTCCATTTCTACCTTGATAGCACAACGCACAATTTCTTCATAGCTACTGAAGTCTCTTATAGCTAATGCCCTTCGAAGACTTGTTTTTAAGCCACTGAAAAATCGATCAACTTTACTTTCAGGTTGGATGATAATGCCAGATGCATACCTTGCAAGTCTTGTAAAATTCGCTTCGTATATACCAACAGATTCATCATCCTTCTGCTTTAGCTCAATAAAATCCTTTTCCATCTTTGTTCGAAGAATACGAGGGAAGTACTTACTGAAAAAAGAGTTCTTGAACTCGTCCCATTCCATGGACTCAATTTCATCCCTTGGCCTCGTATTCTTGATAAGATTCCACCATTGATCAGCTTCACCTTCCAAACGATATACTGCTAAGATGGCTTTATCATGTTCAGAACATTGAAGAACTGAAAATATCTTTTCAGTGGTACTGATCCATTGTTCAGCAACAAGTGGATCGGAAGTCCCACTGAAAGAAGGTGGACGTTGCCTCATGAAGGACTCAATAGAATATTGTTCCCTTCTCTGCTCATTTGGAAGTCCAGAATGATTCATAGCTTGTGTAAGTATAGCAATAAGATTTTGCACTCCATCTCCCATAACATTTGTTTGTTCAGGAGGGAAATCATTGCATTGTCCATTTCATTGATCAACACGGTTCCTTCGGGTTCCAGCCATCGTCTAAAACCCAAAAAGAATAGTGTGAGAGGCAAAAATCATGCTAGGGAAAACAACATAATAAAGGGGGATTACCTTCAATATCCAACATCTTAGGTTTAATTCTATGATCGTTAGCGTAATTCTATTACGATAACCTATACGTATACTTATCCCTAGGGACATCCCTAGACATACCTTAGAAATATCTCTAGGAATCTCACTAACGTTTTCGCATCCTAGTTTCCAAAGGTTGACTAAACCATTCCTCTGATACCAACTGTAGAGACCCGAAGCTTGACGTACATGGACATTACATTACATTTGCGGAATACTTAGTACATAACAAAAACACACACTAAAGGATCGTAATAGTTTAGTGTCTTTGGAAACTCGGAACGTAATCTTCTAATCGTGGTGAAAGTTCTTCAATATCTCCCATAAAGGTCATCCCTTTTTTCTACCTAAAACCTTTCTTTATATCCTGGGGAAAAGAAAACATAAAAGGGTGAGCTCAAATGCTCAGTAAGGGTAAACAAAAGAAAAATCAATCACATCATATACATAGCTTTTGGAAATCTTAACCTGCAAAAGAGCTCATAATATCATAACATGGGATATATCATAGAAGTGAAATGTAATCCCAATAATCATAACATAAAACATGAAACTTTGTGGCATACACACATAATCATAGAAAATCATTTCTTGTTAGTCAAGACTCATTGCCAAGACTATCTTAGTGGACAAAGTCCCTTTCTGAATCGAGTAACCCTCGTTTCAGTCCTGTTTCACTGAACCGGTATAACCTACCATTTCAGCCATGTCTATCTCATGAGATATAAAATCTTTACCCAATTCATTGGAGGGAGATATAGGTCCCACCCATCTCATAATGATACCATTCTTATGTGTGCCACAAAATCATAAATCATACATCATTGCATAACCCATGAAATAAAATGGGATTCTTAAACAACATGACATCATAAAACAATTCATATAAGATAAAGGAATTCATAAAAATATTTCCATCACAACATAATCAAACCAATGTTATAATAGGGATAAAAAAAGAACCCTTTTATTATCTTAGATGGAAAATAATTTTGATAAAATACTTCAACTCTATTCTTGAGGAAAATATCCTTTCTTCTTCAAAAACATTTTTTTTCCTTTCATAACATGTCATACGAATTAAAAAAAAAGAAGTTGATTAAAAATAAACTTGAAAACTTGTAATGGAAGTTTCTTAAAAATAATGTTTTAAAAATCCATTCAGGTCGTATAAGTTAAAAAAAACATTCTTCGTACTTTTGTCGGAAAATTTAAAAAGTACCTCGTACGGAAAACGACAAAAGATTCCTTTCACTTCTTTTACTAAAAACCCACCGAAGGGTAAAAATGGATTTAAACAATTGTAGGTGGATGGAAATAATATTACATATTGATGAAACATGGATGTGGATGATAAAATACACCCCAGTAAATACTTACGAATAAACAATCTCGGATAAAAATGAGATTGTGATATTTCCCTTACCTTAGGTCCAATTTGCTTCGTATGTGTCCGAACCTCCTGTATAACGATTTAAATAATTTCATTGACTTATTAAAGAATCATATTAATTGTTATGATATCATATATGGTTCACTTATGACATTATATTACCCGTTCTTTTGTAAATTCCATGTTAAAGAAGCGTTTTGGGTAAAATCGTTCCATTTATCGTAGGTGTTTTGACTTGTTGTTCTTGACATCATTATTACTTATATGATGATTTACTTACTTCCAGAATATAAAATATGATTTATATATCATATATATTCAGTATATATATATATAATAGATAGATAAATAAAATGAAAAACACCGTTCATGGAGACGGTAGTCCGTACGTACGCATGAACGCTGTTTTTCTTTCCTTATTGTCTTGAAATGGAAGTAAGTATATGACATACATATGTATATATATACATAAATATAGTATCTTTATAATGTCATATATTTCATTATTATTTCTTATATATACATTATAATCATTCTTAAATGGTTAACATGGAGAATGAATCTCATCGCGTCGTGGAGACGGTAGTCCGTACGTACGCACGAGCGATGATATCATTTCTATAAATATTGAATTGAATTGGAGTGGATTATACAATATATCAGAATCAATATGATGTTGTAATAACTATGTATAGTTATTAATTACACCATTATACCCATCCATGTAAGGTGGTGGTGGAAAATAGATTACACCACGACGTGGAGACGGTATTCCGTACGTACGCACGCGCGGTGATTTCTTTTTCCGTAGGATGGATAGATGGTGAAATAGGGTTGTTTCATAATTATAATAACATATCAGTATATGAGTGATACTGATGTTATTACTTCATAATGAAACAACCTAATAAGAAAAAGTGGAAGAAGAAATAAAGATGAAAGAATTGGTAACGGTAATTACCTCTTCTTTGAAGTGCCTCTTTGAGACCTCCTCTTAGGGCACTAGAATTGGTATTTGAGGAAGACCAGAACCTCTAGGATGTTGCTAGGGAAGTGGATAAGGGATTTTGGCAGGGGTTGGACGAGCTTGAGTGCTCAAATTGGTGTGAGGAGGAGGGGGAGGAGGTGTCCTTTTATAAGGGAGGAGAGGGGCACCTTAGGAATATCTCAAAATATTATTTTATATTAAAGTCAAAATCGGTTTATAATGGTTCCAAAGGGACTAATTTCGAAGATACGGTGGGGAGGGGTCGAAATCCTATCAACCAATAGAATTTAGACAAGTTTAGGATATTATTTTAACCTTATCAATTAAATTTAACTCTAAGTTAAATAATTTAACTTTTACCATGTCTTTTTGTTTTCTTTCACTATATGGTTAATAAACTTACTATAACATGCCAAACGAACCCCAAATTGTTTATTATTAATATATATATCCTTATCTAAGTCATTTGGCCGAACCTTAGATTTTTAGGAATACAATAACAATTAATAATATAATATTTTATTTAAAAACTATTTTGTGTCAATTTTGACACTATTTGATATATGATTTTTGTGAAAGTCATAAAAGAATTAAATGTTCGAACCAAGTTGATTAAATCAACATTAATATATCATAGTAACCTAGAAAATTAGTGGAATTCATAAAAAATCTCAAATTACATTTATTTTTGTGTTTATAACATCAATTATGTCAATATTTTATTAATAAGATAATTACTGCATCATCGTTGTGTCATAAATAAAAAAAAATATTTTATGTCTAAAAATTACAAATAAAATACCATCATGTAGGAAATCTTTTTAGAGTTCTAATGAATATTTACAATCGAATTTATCTTATGTATAACCCCATATTAAAAATGATTGACTTATTAAACTTTGATTTTAACTATTTTAACCTTTCTTTAAATAAATTAATAATAAATGTCCTAATCTAATCCAAGTGGGCCTAAATGGTCATATTTTATTCCTAAGTTTGTTTTTGGTCGAATTACACTTGTCCAATAGAATTAGGACATGTTTTAGGGTAATAGTAATATCATATTTACCCTTAGTTACCCTATTTAGTATTAACCGCGGTAAAAAAAGTAAAAAGTTACTATTCACCAAAAAATTATTTTCAACTCATTGAACCACATTTTAGTCCTTGATATTAACCGTGTCTCTCGGATTTTCGAAATTCCATTCACAGAAGCGGCAAAATTAAGTTTTATGAAAAATTCAGTTTTTTTAACTACCACTTAGTAGTTTCACTATTCATCAAAAATTGATGTTTTTCAGAACAATGCCAAAATTTCATCCTAAGCTATATTTCATATTCCGAATTCAAAAATGAAATCTATTTTACCAAATTCATAACATAGAAGTTGCATTAATTAATTTTATAATTAAATCCCGCTGTTAAAATAAATAGCGTGTTTTTAGGAAACAATATATATCAAAAGATTGACACTTGATTATGTCTTGTTTAAATGTGAAATTACAACCAATGACCAACATTGTATTAAATTGTAAAAATATATTCTAAATATACTTTAAAACCACTCAAATTAATAATTTATCACTATTAATTATTTCGATTAAAAAAGTTGTTTTTAAATATAATTTAGTAATTTTTCACTATTCATCAGAATATGAAAGTTATCCGAAAAGTACCAAAATTTCACCTTAGGCTAAATTCGATACTCCGAATCCAAGAATGAAGTTCATTTTGAAAAATAAGATTTACAGAATTTTAAAAAGTGGTTATTACTATTCATAACGGCTAGTTTTAATAATATTTTAATAGCACATCGTTGTTTAGTGAAACTCGGTATTGCGTATTACACAGGCTATTGAGGAAGGTCGCGATTGCGTGTAATGCAAGGCAAGACAAGGATGCGTGTTGTGCAAGCTCCTTTTGGTGTAGCGTACAACACAAGACATTAATAAAATTAAAAAGAATATTTCTTTATAAAATCTTGGGCTGTTACAGAATGTGTGTGTTTCTCTATCTTACCATGAACAGTACATCTATTGTCAATGTCAAAAAAATATGATGAACTTTTCACCTTTTATAGATGACCCAAAGGTGGTTTTAAATGGGAATCCAGAAAACTGTCCCACTCAACCACATTCACCAAAATTTTGAGGAATTAATGAAATTATGTTGCATCATTTACTTTATCAAAACTTCTTGATTCTAATCGAATATTTTTCAAAACATCAATTTTTATTTATAATTAATTTCCAGGAACCATTTTTATTCACATTCTAATTAGCTCAATCTGATTTATTAATTATGATTCTATAAAAATTTTAACCATAAATTTATGATGAAACTGGAAACATTCATATTTTCCAAAACTTCATTCCGATTCATCATCCAGTTTCCAATATGATTTCCATGCATCAATTAAATAATCAAAACAACTTCATCGAAATTCAACCCCCAACGAAAACACTTCCCACTATTTCTATCCGCTACTCTCTTGATCAACAAATATGATAAAAAATTTTATTCAAACCATTTCAAATTGTTGACTACATAGTTGATCAAGAATTGATATTTTTTATATATAAGACACTACATAATCTTCTAAATCAAATGGATTAGTTTCCACATATTGAACTTCAGAAACATCATTCAATAAAAAACGTGGGCTAGTATCATGACTTCTTTCATGACTGGTAACACATTAAAGATTAGTTTTAGTATCATTAGACTTACAATGTAATTCATTTCATATTCCCCAAACTCTAGCAACAATCATTTTTTCAATTTCATCATGAATATGATTGTCATGAATTTCACTGACTTCAATATAATTGAAATGATTATGATCATCATGTTTACAATAAAGATTAATTTTATCTTCTACACCCTTTTTCTATTCCACTCAAGAACCAATAAATATGAATATTATTTTTTCTGCATCTCATTCACCCTCTTTTATATCATCATGATTTCATCACATGTCTTCAATTTGATGTAGTTTATGAGAACTCCATGATAATAAAAGCATCAACACAAATGATTTGTATTCATAAATACTCATCTTCTCTATCAACACAATCACACAATTAATATATGATTCATAGTGAATCTGATGACTATTTACTTGCATAATATTCCCCCTCAATATGACATTCTTATTTATGAATTGTGGGTCGGATTCCTTGAATTCGATGGTCGATACCAAATATGAAGTTAGGTTATTTTCTTTTATTCTAAAAATTTATCTTTCATATCTTAATTTTTTTTTGACAAAAAAGAATAAATAAGAAAATAAAATCATTCTAATCATCATCTTGGCCCAAAAAATCTATCCCATTGGATTTTTCTATCCACCAAGATTAATAAGTCAATGAATTTTTTCCTCATGAAATTTTTTACATATTAAGAGTTCTATGCCTACCTGAGCTAGATATTTGAAGGAAACAACAATCATTAACAACAAAACTATGATGTCCAAAATCAGTGATCCAGAATCCTCTTCAACTTTTCTCTAAATCTGTATTGCTCACCATTCTTCAGTTCTTCAACTATCCTATAATACAAAAAAAATTGTTTCATATATCCACTCTAATAAATCGTTAGAATATTTCACACACAATACAATGATAGAATCATAGCTAACCCACAACTCCCCCTTTTTTACATTCTTCCATAAGGATAAAATTATGAAATAATTACTTCCCTTGAAAACATAATACAATGGTAAGATGAGATATGAGACATACACACATACCTCAACATTGATGATAATGAGGTTGGACACCCATTTTCAACCCCAATTTAGAAAAATATTACATCATTAAAATTCTGTGAAAAAGACAGAAACCAGTTCCATTGTTGGAAGATACTCCATCCCTAGTTAACTTTTATTCACATGATCTTTGATAAAACTATATTTTATATCGATATATTTTGAAAATTTTTATTGATGTATATTCATGGTGAGATTTATTATAAATTTATTTTCAAAACCCAATACCAAGGAAAACATAACTTCTACAAGAAAATGTTATTTTTGATCTTTAATCCACTTGAGTTGAGTTGTGGCTTTAGTGCCAGAAATATAATAAACATAAGCCACAATGAGATTTACTGATGTTTTCTTCATTATATTCCAACTAAAGTAATTTATAAAGAATAATCCACCCAATGCTAATGTTATATCATCAACATTTCTTACCCAATCAAAAGCTGAATACTCGTGAAACTCAATACCTTATGATTTATTATAATAGATTCTAGAATTTTTTATCCAATAGATGTATCAAAGAATTAGTATTTGAGAATGTAAATTTGATTATTTTGGATAACTCAGAAATCCTTCTCATAAGGTGACATCATAAACAATGTCGGGTCTTGAGGTAGTCAAATAGAAAAATCCACCAATCTGTTTCCAATGTTATTTTGGATAAACTTATTTCCCTTTATATCATTATTCAAAATTGGACCCACTGAAATAAGTGTGCAAACATCTATTGAGTATTCATTGTTGAACTTATTAATAAGTTATATAAAAACAATTTCTTGAGAAAGGAAAATGTATTTGTGTTTTTGTATGATTTGATACCAATAAAATTATTTCATTTCCCTAGGTAGAGATATTGAAAAAAAATAATAATATTATCAATAAATCATTCACAGCATCTTTCACCATTTTCATAAAATATAATTCCATCAATATATAAAAATAGGATTATAAAATACTCTTGAATTTAAATTATATAAATATTTCCACCAACACATCCTTTCTTGAAACTCGTCTTCCTTAAAAAGTATTTATATTTGCATTCCATGCTCTTAGGGCTTGTTTTAGCCCTTATAAGGCCATCTTCAATCCGTATAAACAAAATTCATCTTTCCAAACAAAAAAACGACAAGGGTGTTCAATGTAAACTTCTTAATCAATTTCAATATTCAAAAATTCTGATTTAACATTCATTTGAATGATCATGTAACCTCATTATGTAGAAATCAGAAGAATTTGTTTTATTTTTTCGAGTATTTCAACAAGAATAATTGTGTATTCAATAAGGAATCATTCTTAAACAGTTACATATTTTTGAGTTTTAAATAAGATAATACATTCTTACATATTGATGATATTTTTATTATTAGTGCTTTATAGAACTATTACATAAAACATATAAGACCTCCCATAATCACACATGATGTTACCATTTGAAGGGTATCAATTTCTTCAAAAGTAGAAAACATTTTAAATAAATCATGATTTTTTGACAAAAAATTCTTAAAAATTAACTTGAATTCATTATTTCTCTTAAAAAAATTTAGAACATGTGAAAAACATTTAAAAAATCTAGATGAACAGAAAACCATAGTAAGGGATATACAAAATTGATCATTACTCAAGTGATGACCTAAAACCTAACAAAAACCAATTTCATAAAAACACATTAGAATGAATATAGAAATAATGTAGATTCTTTGTGACATATTTACCATACCAATATTACAATTACCATTACACATGGAATAACTATTCACTAAAACGCCGTATATAGAGTACCCAATTTGTTGGAGAGATATAATGGGGATCACCCGTTATATCTTGAGCTATAATGGGATCAACCCAACATATCATGAGCAATAATCATCTCAAACCCAAATTTCATGAGCTATAATATGTTCAATAAAACATATATATGTCCAAGGATCATATCCTAATAATAAATAATCATGAAGTCATGAGAAACCACAAATTATATATTTACAAAAAAAACAATCATTTTGAATTACTTTAAAGATACTTTTAAAAATATTTCAAAAGGAAAGTCACTTAGAAATATCATATAATTGATGTGATATTTTATATGACGAATGGAATATGTTGTATACATTGTATATCCACATAATAATTTATAATATAATGAAAATTGAATACAAAAATAATCTTAGTATCACATAATCAAAGAACTATAGGGATAACCCAATAAATGTAAATTCAGTTAAGAATTACCATATCTCAGGATCATCATACGTATAAATTTTTTAAACATCAAGTATAATTTTTAAAAGGATGTTATTTTTTAAAAAGATTAATCATGTTTATAACACATTATATGATAAATTTATTACATCATTTGACTGATTTTTAACAGTATTTTGTTATTTCCATTATTTCATGTGCGTACTTTACATGTCTACCTTGGTCGGTTCGTAAAGATATTCTTGTCGAATGGAAGAAAAACTCCAGAACTGGAATGAGATTTTACTAAAATGTTACAAAAATATTAAATTATTCCATAATTAATTTTTGTTATATGGTATGAGGATAAAATATTATATAAATCATTGGTGATAATCATTTTTTGGTTTTGGTGAATTTTGATCATTACGAACCACTTATGTTTAAATAATTAATTATTTGAAAAAACATTGCTTCCAGAACATAATATATCATATTATTTGTATAATAAAATATTATTTATCCTTATAAATGGTTTTATGAATAGATTTGGAGGAATTAAATAATATTGATGGCACATCATCCACGATGTCGGTAGGTCACACATCATAGACATTATTTTTATTTTGAGAATATGACTGAGATGAGAAAAATTATTTTGATGAATTTTACATAAACATCATAAAATTATATTATATATATGATAATGGAGCATTAATGACTATTGGATATGTGTATGGAATGATTTTATAAGAAAATAAAAATAATTGAAAAGAAAAACAAGAAATTGAACGGGGATTTTTAATTCTTGATATCTTCACTTTGAGATCCACCTTAAGGCCATTGGTATTGGCCTATTCATGTGAAAAGTAGGTGTTTTAAATTGGTAAGTGACTTGGGAAGGTGATTTGGAAGAATTTATATAATGAACATTGATTCAGAGGTGTGAGGGGATGAGTGGGGTGAGGGTGGAATTAATAATGGAGGAGAGGAGGGATCTTACATTATTTTAATCATTAGTTTAATATTTTTTTCTCAGGAGTACAAATAGTCTATATTCCTGTGACCAAAAATAGTAATAAATTAATTTTACTTCGATCCAATTTCAATTTCCATCATTCAAGAATCAAGAATGATGCAATGATTCATTTATATAGGAAACTTCTTAAATTATCAAATTTCATTGTTTACTAAAAAATTAAGTATCTTAGAAAAATCCAAAAAAATAACCCCAACCATTTTCTGACAAGTGGAATTAAAAAATAAAAACCATTTAATAAAATAAATTATTAATGTATTATAAATTTATATTTTAATTAAAATCATAATTTATTCAAGAAATAAATATTTCAAAACTATAATTGATTTTATAACATGATGAAAAATAATTTACATATCATAAAATTCCCTTATAACCATAAGATACTAATTTATGATTAAATATCACGTTAATATTTTTTATTTAATTTTTTTAATTAATTATAAAATTTTAAATAAATATTTATGACATATAATAATACTAACACTTATATAAAAATAATATTGTCACATATAAGATGCATTTTTTATTATACATTCTTTGGTGAGGTTACAATACATTTGGATGATTTATTATTCATAAGGTTCATATTACTATTCATGAGGCTATGTACTATTCATAAAGGTCTGTTACTATTCAGATAAAATTATTTTGTTTATATCAGACATCATATATCAAACTGATCACAACCGTCTAGGTATAGTTTTCAATGTTCTATACATTGAGGCAATACAAAAATTTTAACAGCCATTTAATAACTATATCTCTGTAGAATGTGACATCATATAAGGATTCAGTGTTTCCTGCATTAAATTTAATTTAATTTTAAAAAAATTGGCTTTTTACAATCTACCCACCTTCCAAAAATTGCATCTTCATAATTTTTATTTTCGTCTAAAAAAGTTAGGGTACCATTCCCTCAAAGCATTTCTAGATTCCTGTGTTGGTTATTCAACCATATGGTTTCTCCAAAAAAACTATTACCTAGTTGATTTAATTATTCTCCAATAATTAATATCTATTATCATGAATTTGAATAGTTATCTCTTCATAATAATGGTTCTCTTCCAGCTGAATTACTTCTAGGATTAAAAAGTGAGATGAATCCGACACATACTTTCGCCAACATCGAAACATGGAGAACATTTTTCACCAAAGATAAACATGGATCAAAAGATAATTGGTAGTTGAGTTGGAAAACATTCATCAGTATTCCATAAGTTCCAATTAAATGTGGACTTAGATATAATTTTTTTAACCAAAAAGCATAACACTTTTCCAATGAGTAGTTTTACAGAAAACATGATATCCTATGTCAAAAGAAATGTTCTTCCTCCGGTTATCTACATAGAATTTCTACATTCTCTTAGGTATCCTCATGTGTAAATAAATATTATAAACCTTTTTCCACTTCTTATTCATATTCTGGTCTCATTGACATCCTTTCCCGAACTTCATCACAAACTGATGGAGTTTGACACCAATTTTGATACAATTCCTGAAATGGTTCTATTTGTATATAGGAATGAAAACTATTGTCATAAGAAAACTCAAATAATGAAATATGTTGATCCAAAACTCCCTGGATATCCATTGAACATTCCTTAACCATGTCCTCCAAAGACTTAATTGTTCAATATGTTTTCCATCATATTGATGGTGAAACGTACCACAAAAATTTAATTCTATGCCCATTGACTTTTGAAGGACATTCAAAAAGATATATGTGATCTTAAGATCATAGTTATATAGAATGGAAAGATTTACTCCATTGAAATAAAAATTATTATTGGGGTAGAGTTGATAAATATGATCCAAATACATAGTTTATCGAATATGAAGGAAATGTGAATATTTATTTAGATGATAAAAAATAACCCATATTTCATTGTTACCTCAAGATGTCTTCGATAGTCCCAGAAAAAAGTACAATGATATATTTTTTTCATTTACACTCTAGCACTGGTAAAGGTTGAAGCATCCCATTTTGAAACTTATACACTGATTTAACCTATATACATGTTAAATATTTCACAGTAAAATTAGAAATATCCCTTTTTATTCCATCCCACCATCAACACTCTTGAAGATCTCTGTACATATTTGTGATACCTGTATTATCTGAAAATAGAGAACTGAGAGCTTTAGAAATCAATTATCTATTCAACTAAGAATCATAAAGAAAACATAATCTCTTCCCAAATCCCAAAACACAATTATTATAGATATTTAATTCCTAAAAATTACCATTTTAACAAAGTCTGCATTTTTCTATAACTCACCATATTTATTCCTTACATGTTAAACTATATATAAAAGAGATGAATACACTGGGACATAAAACATAATAGTTGTATTTATTGCAACAAAATAGAAAAATCCAATGTTTATCAAATCATTCACCAAAGTAAAAAGTTATAAATATATTATCATTTATATAACATTATTTTTGTGGCCAAATGCATCAACCACTATGTTTAATTTTCATGGATTCTAGTGAGTCATACAATAATAATCATTGATTAGTTCCTACTATAAACATTATCTTATATTTAATTATTTCTAAGTAAATATATACTTCAATATTTTACAGTATGTATTTATTTTATATTTTAATCAATACAAATGATGACTCTATATTTTTAATGTAAAAACAACAGAAGCTACTTTAAAATCATGGGTAGGGTAATTTAAATCATGATTCTTCATCTAACATGAGTCATAAAAAATTACATGATCATTCTAAATTAGAACAAAACCAGGTCCCTTCAACAAAAAATCATTATATATGAAAACATCACCACTTCTAAAAGGTAGTGTCAGAACTAGAGCATTTACCTGTATTCTTTCTATTACTGAAAAAATCCTCACTTTATTTTGTATAGATTAAATAACTCATTTTTCAGTTAACTTAGTTAGTGGATTAGATAATAGTGAAAAATTTTCAATGAACCTCCAGTAATAGCTTGATGAACTAGGAAAATAATGATTTTTTTATATATTTTTGGTTCTTACCAATTATTCTTCAGCTTTAATTTTAAAAGGATCTACAATTATTCCATCCATATAAACAATGTGACTAGAAAAGAAATTTTTTGCAACCAAAACTCACACAATCTAAAATTTTCATATAGTTTATTTACTTTTACGGTCTTCAAAACAAACCTATATGTTTTTCATTATTCTCATTATCTTTAGAATATAGTAGAATATATTTAATATAAACAACCACAAACATATCCATGAAATAATTAGATATTATATTCATAATATCCATGAATATAGTTTGTTCATTAGTTAAACCAAATAGTATAAATAAAAATTCTTAATGACTATATCTATTATGGACTATAGTCTCTGGGATTTATGTATCCTTCACATTCAATTAATGTTACCCTGACCCCTAAAAAACCTTCAAAAAATAACATGCTCCCTAGAGATGGTAAAACAAATCATCGATAGGAGGAAAATTATACGTGTTTCTTATAGTTATGTAATTCAAGGCTCTATTATCAATGAAATGTCTCATTGAACTGTCATTATTTTTAATAAACTAAATATAATAACAACATGGAAATGTGTAGGGTCGAATGTATCCTTTATCTAATATTTCCTGCAACTACTTTTATAATTTAATAAGTTCCAATTGAGAAACTCGATAAGGCGATTTAGAAATTATATTTGCATTAGGAATTATTTCAATAGTAAACCCAACCTATCGATAAGATATAAAAATAATCATCAATAAAACATCCAGGTATTCATTTAACACTGGAACATCATTAATCTGGATAGTTCCCTTATATAAAAATATTAGAGCAAGATAACTCTCATTTCAATATTTTATTAGTTTTTTAGATTCATGATATGTTATAAATGTTATGGGTTCATTCTTGGACCAAACTAAAACACTTTCTAGAAAACAACGCCTTTTCTCTATAATATATCTTATCATGATAAAAAGAATGCTATTCTATACGCAGAACGACATCAAACACTACTAGATGCTACACAACATGGTTTTCTGGTATAATATTTCTATAGAAAATGATAGGTAGATTTTTATACATTTTTATTCCACAATATTTCTTCTTGGTGTTTCTACCATGCGTTTATGTTCTATTACATGTGGTGTAATTACCAAATGAAACGAAACATTTTAAAAAATCTACAAAAACAAGAAATGTACATGTTACCACCAAACTAGATGGCTCAAAATCTGTAGAAGTGGCTATAAATTATTTTCCAAAAACCTTATACATCTAACTATGCTGATTTTATTCTTGAGTGACTAGATTTAGACACACAAAAACAAATTTACCCAATTCATTATAATAAAATAATCTCACAATCAGTTTCTCAAGAATTTTAAAATCATAAATCTTTCACTCATGAGGAATGTTCCGTAACAATCAATATTAGAAGCATTTCCTAGAATATAAAATACATTCACCAAATGATTTTAACCATACTTTTCAGCATAATGGGAAATTGATTTTCGTAAATACATATTTATTTGAATAATTATTCCCCAATGCTTGCCAATATGTCTTGTTATTATTATTATCATCTTAAGGCACACATGTTTTAAAAAAAATTATCTTAACTTTTTCATCACAATGAATAGGTTTTCCAGTTCCTGTAAACTCTCATGAAGCTAATTCGCTTGGTATGAATGGTTTCAAACCAGATTAAAATCTATTAAATTTATTATCAATATCTCATTTAATATCATGAATGTAATTAGATTGTCTTGTAAAATTGTATTTATATTCCACCACAAAGTCATCATCTTTATACTTTAGTTCTATGAATATTTACCCTATTCTAAGATGAAAATATTTAGAAAAATATTTTTCCAAGAAATGAATATTAAAATAATCTCATTCATGATTTTTAAGATAATATTTTTCTCTGGTATTCATTACCATATTTCACCATTTATCGGCTTAAACATCAAAATGATAAATTGATTGTATAACCTTTTTTACTTTCCGATTATCCCATGACAAAAAATAACTTCTATAGAGAATAGATCCATCCTTTGGTTATCTCTAGATTTGTGGTTCCACAGAATGCGAGATAAATTTTTCCTGATAAAATGCTCCACAAAAGTCAAGTTTATTTTTGGTAGTTCATGTTCCTCTCTAGAATGGATACGAAACACAATTTTCACCTAATTAAACATATCTATTACTATTACAACGTTCATTGTTCGGATTCCCACCATCCCATATTGCATATTCACACAGATGTCATCCTCTTGGTGCCTTACTACTTCATGTTACCAATTTATTTTATGGAAAACCATTATGAGTAGGTATATCTTAGAAAAATAATAATCATAACATTCAAAAGCTATTTATTTTTAAATAAAACATAAGTAAAAAATCATTTATGGTAATCTATTAACATCATCCAAAACAAAAAATTTATCTAATCCATCATTTGATACAAAAAATAAAAACATTGTCTTAAAATGATACATATTTTTGAGTTTTAGAAAATAATATACATTATTACACATTTAAGATCTTTTTAGGTTAATGGTTTTAGAGAATTGAGACATAAAACATACATAACATACTAGAATCATAAATGAGGATACCACTAAAACAATATCCATTTCGTCCCAAATTTAATTTTTTTAAATAAAACATGATTCTATTAAACAATCCCCATAAAAACTATCTTGACTTATTCAATTATCTTAACAATACTAAAACCTGTGAAAAACATTGAAAAACGTGGGATGAGCTCAAATATCATAGTAAGTTATATACAGAATTAAATTTTTATCCATGTGATATCCTAAAAATAGAATAAAACACATTTCATAAAAACTCGTTAGAATTAGTATAAACGTCATTTATTTTAAATGTGAAATATTTATCATATCAATTATCCAATAAACCATACACATGGACTAACAATTAGGTCAATTTACATCTCCATACTATCCAATTCATTATAGATCTATAATGGGGCTCACCCATCATATAGTGAGCTATAATTGGCTAAACCCATCATATCTTGAGATATCATGGGATCAACCAAAATTATAATGAGCTATAATGGGATACTGAAAAAATTATTATGTACAAGTAATATATCATTGTAATAATTCATCATCATATTATGAGAAACAACTCATTCCATATATAGGAAAAGATACTATTTTTTAATTTCATTAAAGAGATATTCTAATGAATTTTAAAAGGAAAGTCCCTTATAAATATCATATAATTGAACTGAGAATTTATATAATGAAATTAATATGTGTATAAAATATAAATACCTAAATTAAAACTTATTATTAACAAAACTCATTTAAAAAATAATTTTAGTGACACAAAATTAATGTAGTAGAATGTCATCTCAATGAATGGAAATTGGGTTAAGATTTCCCTTCCATCAGATTCTCATTCATTCAAACATGTTTAATCCTTTAGTATAATAGATAAAATGGTGTTTTTATTTTTTTATATAAGAATAATAATGTTTATAACTCTTTATATGATCAATTTATGACATTATTTTATCCATTTATTAATACTATTTTGTTATTTCCATTTTTTGGTTTTGTTCATTACATGATTTCAATGGTTTTTTTCTAAATGATTTTCTTATCGAAAAATAGAAAGTAAGTATAAGTGGAATGAGATGTTATTATAATGTTTAAATATTATTAAAAGATACATTAATACATTTTTTCTATATTTTATGAGAATGAATTATTATATATATCATTAGGGATCATCATTAGTTTATTTGACTGTGTTTTGATCATTACGAACCACATTTGTTTTATTAATTAATTGTATGCAAAAAACATTATTTCAAAAAATAAAATATATCATATAATATGTTTAATAATATATTATTTAACCATATTAAATGTTCTATGAACATATCATGAGGAAGTAATGGAAATTGAAGACACATTGTACATGATGTTTGTAAATCGAGACATCATGAATGATGTTTTTATTTTGAGAATAAAAGGTAGTGGAGAAGAACTAAGTTGATAAAATTTACCTAAAAATGATAAAATTATAGTATATATATGATTTTTGATGTTTCCGGACACTTGGATAAGTGTAATTTAATATAGTATATGAGAATAAAAATAATTGAAAAGAAAACACTAGAAATCCTAGTGTATTTTTACCTCTCGGTATATCCACCTAGTGATCCACTTTAAGGCCTTTGGTATTGGCCTTTTGGTGTGACTAGAAGTTCATAGACGTGGGGAATATCTTTAGGAAGGTTATTGGGTAGAATTTAGTCAATTTTTTGGGCATTGGTTGTGTGATAAGAAGTGGGGGGTGAGGGTTGTTTTTATAGTGGAGGAGAAGAGGGGGTTTCCATTATTTTAATCACGGGTTTAATTTTTCAATTGAAGACTACGAATAATCAAGATTTATGTGACCAAAAAAATTAAAATGTACATTAAAATATTTACCAATTTCCATTAACATCATCCATGACTCATGCATGATGAAAAAAGTTATTTATTTAGCACATTTCATAAAATTATCAAATTTCACTCTTCACCAATGATTCAGGTATTTTAGAAAAATCCAAAGAATTAACCCCAACCAATTTTCAACATTTATAATTTAAAAATTAAATAAATATTATCAAAATATGATTCTAAATTTGAAAATTTTAATATTTAAATAAAATAATAATTTATTTGAAAAATAAAAAATTTAAAAAACTATAACTAATTTTATAACGCCTTGAAAAACTAATTTAAGAATCATGAAATTATCTTATATACATAAGATAATAAATTATGACTAAATTATTTGGAAATAATTTATAATTTAAATTATTTAATTATTTAGAAAATTTTAATAATACATTGATAGCATAAAAAATACCAACACTTATATAATGATCATATGGTCACTTATAAGATTCATTTTTATTATTATTTCATTGGTGATGTAACTATACATTTAGCTGATTTACTATTTATAAGGGTCATATTAATATTCATAAGGGTATGTTATCATTCATATGGGTATGTTACTACTAACCATAAATTTAGTTGGCCCTATTAGAATACAAATAACATACTGAACACAACTATGTATGTCCATTTTTTGAAATTAAAAAAACAGAAGCAGAATGAATATGGTTAAAAGAGAGTTTATAGCTATCTCTTATCAATAAAAAGTGTGATTATGAAGAGTTCCCATGTATCATTATTCTCAATCTGATCCAACTTTTAATACATTCGGTTAACTCATTTTGGATAATCAAAATCTAATTTTACTTCATTTGGATCCACTATTGAATATAAAAATGTATTTCCAATAGATTTTTTTATTCATATAGTTTGAAACTTCTGATATTTATTTGTAATAATATTCTGTGATTCCACTTGGTTCCTAAGCCTAGTGTGATATTTTTTAGATTCATTCTTATCACTATATTTTTGGAGTCAAATTATTCTATTTTAGTATGATTATAATTGTTTTTATCCTCAAACGAATTGGTTTCAAGACATTAATTTCGAACATACATCTCTGCTTGTATTTTTATCTCATACGGCTCAATCAATAACTTTAACATCCAAATAATCAACAATTGTAACGCCCCGACCCTAGTTACCCAGAGTTAGTGCATTATTACATAACATTGGCATGATCAAAAGAAAGATGAAGTCACCAAAGACCGATTAGTTTAGTATCCTTGGAATAACTAGATATATTAATAAAATTTACGTTACATCATAAAATGAAAACTACAACAATATAGTCTCCATATTCCACACTCTAAAACCCTCATACTATCCCTGCAGGTCATTCCTAAATTACTTCTTCATGGAATGGAAAAAATAAAACATAGAAATGGGGTGAGCTCAAATTCCCAGTAAGGATAGAAATATAGTGGAAACTTTCATAAATAAGAACAAACATTTAAGGAAATCTATAACTAAAACAAAAGCCTTTTAAACATGAACATCAACATTGTATGGAAAAAATAAAATGAAATAATTCCATTTACTTATTCACATGGATATTCTACTAATCGAATAATCACATGCAATATCAATAACCACATTCATAATGATGGAATGCATAATTCCATACTATTATAACCACATAGCCAAGGCCTCTTGCCAAGACTACAAATAAGATATTTTTAAGGCCTTGTGCCAACACACTGGTTTGTCTCATGAGATCTACTGATGCATCGAGGAGCTATAGAAGGCTCCATGAATCACATATTAAGTCCAATGAATTCCCATATGAAAATGTTTAAACATAACATAAACATTAGTATTAAAACTAGAATATGAAATGTCAATACTTTCTCTATAAACCATGAATGGTATAAAAATAACACATCCACAGTAAAACATATCACAAAACATTCAATACAATAAAAAAAGTTTTTATCATAATAAATCAACATCAAATAATCAAAAAATCCATCAAAGGATGTTGACATAGATGAAATCAAAACTATTTGAGAGAAATATCCCTTTTCTCAAAATCATTTAAAAGTCACACATTTATAAAAGAAGTAATTTAAAAAAGATTTTTGAAACAAAGTGTCCCATACCACTTTGAAACTATTGAAAAGAAATATCATTTCAAGAAATTCATGTTCATATAAATAAATCGTTAAAATAATTTTGAAAACATGGAAATTAATTAATATTATTTAGAAAGATAAATCTTTAAAACATTTAAAATTTTGATCTTGATAAAGAGTACCATTCACAAATTCTTAAAATATTCATTTTGAAATCATTTAAAAGTCACATAATTATAAAATAAAACTTATAAATTTAAAATATTCTTATAATATTGTAATTTAATCTTCGAATATTTTATAACGGTGGAAAATAACTACACCCGCCGTATAAGTTAAAAGAGGCATTCTTACCATAATTCTTTTGAAAAGGATTAAAAGGACCTTGTTTGGAAAACGACGGAAAGATTCCTTTATAAACCACTTATAAAAGTAAAAAATGGTATAAATGAATTTAACCCATATTCTAGTAAATAGTAGAAATGTTTTTAAATACAGTTTTAGGAATCATGGATGTGGATGATAAAGAGATCCTAGAAGATAATTACGTATAAACAAATCGGATAATAAAGAGATTGTAAAATTAACCCTTTACTTGTAATTTTATATGATTGAAGGTAGGTAAAAATCCTCTATAATGGTGAAATAATTTTTATTAAATTATACATAAATAATATAAATTAATATGATATCATATATGATCTTTTAACATTGATTTGTTAATAATATCTTAGTATTATCATTGTTTCAGGTGTTAACTTACTCATTTTCTTTTATATGTTTTGTTACGTAAGACATGTTTGTCATGGATATGATGTATCTTAATCATATCCAGAATGATATTAAGTCATTAAACAGTATTTTTAAATCATAAAATGATAATTATACTTGAATGGATATGATGGAGAATGAATCTCATCACGTTCGTGGAGACGGTAGTCCGTACGTACACACGAGCGACAATATCATTCTTTTGATATCAAAATAATATATAATTGGATGTTATTTCATATATAAATAATCATTATCATGTTATATTTATTATTTACATGAAATTAAACATCATTATTATACCCATCCAAATAATAATTTATTGATTAACAATTACACCACGACGTGGTGACGGTAAGTCGTACGTACGCACGTATGGTGACATGTTATTGAACAGGTGGATATAATACTGAATATGGTAGTACTATATTTATAATAACATCACAGTATATATAATATACTGGATTTATTATTTTAGAATGGTAATATCATAGAAAGAAGAAGTGGAAGAAGAAAGGAACTTGAAAAAGGGTGGTGAAATTATTATCTCTTCTTCGGGTTCTTACTTTTTATTTGATCAAAAGGGCTCCGTAGGTTGGCATTATGTCTAAAGTAAGGCATATAGGATGAAGTGGGGGAATTTAAAAGAGTATTTTTTCAGAGTTTGGACAAACTAAAAGGCTTTTAAGGTGTTAATTAATGAGAAGGGGGAGTGCCCTTTTATAAAAGGGGTGAGGGGCACCTTTAGAAAAGCTAGAAATATTATTTTATAATAAATTTATATTCGGTTTCTAATGGCTCCTAAGTGGATAATTTAATGGTTAAGGTGGGGACAGGTTGAGAACCACTCAACTAATAGGATTTAGACAGGTTTGGGTTAATATATTAACCTTAACATTATGTATTAACTCTTAGTTAATTAGTATCACTTTTACAATGTCTCTTTGTATTTTTATATTATATGGTTAATACCCATACTATATACATCCAAGCGACCCCCAAGTGGTATATTAATGATACACCGATCATGATATAAGTCTCTTGGCCGACCCTTAGATTTTTTATGAATTAAATATCAATAAATAATATAACATTTGTTTCAAAAACTCTTTTATGTCATTTTTGACACTATTCAATAATTGATTTTTGTGAAAATCATAACAGAATTAATATTTATAAAAAAGTTAATAAAGTCAATAATAACATTTCATATTAACCTATAAAATTATTTTATATCATAAATAGTCTAAATTATTTTTATTTCAGTATTTATAATATAAATTATTTTAATTTTTCACTATTATGTTAATTATTGCATCATCATTGTGTCATAAATAAATTAAATTATTTATTGTCTAAAAATTATAAATAAAATATAATTATTTAGGAAATCTATTTGTATTTCTAATGAATATTTATAATCTAAAAACAAACATATATAACCCTATGTAAAAAATGATTTTCTAAAATATATATGCTTTTTTCATTTTTTTGTATTTATTTTAACTTAATTAATATAAAGTGTCATTATCACTTACAAGTGGCTCCATGAGGTCCAAATATCGACCCAAAGAATCCCATGGTTGGACATATATCAACCAATAAGGTTAAGACATGTTTTAATGTAATTGTTTATTATTATAATATATTTTTAACCCTTATTTACCAGATTTAAACTTTAACCATGGTAAATAAAATATTTACCGAAGTAATTATTCAAAATGTCTAAAAATATAAGTTACCTATTTACACAAATTGAACATCCTGATTACAAATATGGAATCCATTTTTCTAAATTCAAAACACAAAAATGGCAGAAATTAATTTAAAATTAATTTCTGTTGTTAAAACAAAAAGTGTGTTTTTAAGAGATAATAACTATCAAAACATTGACACTTGTTTATTTCCAGTTTAATTGTGAAATTATGTACAATGAAAAAAATTGTATTAAATGGTAAAAATATATTATAAATATATGTTAAAACCACTCAAATTCAAAATTTATCAATATAAATTATTTTAATTAAAAAAAATTTTAATTAAAATTTAGTATTTTTCACTATCCATCAAAATATAAATGTTATCCGAAAAGTACCAAAATTTCACAATAGGATAAATTCGATATTCCAAATCCAAAAATGAAGTCCATTTTGAGAGATAAAATTGATAAAATTTCAAAAACTTTGTATTACTATTCACAACGGCTAGTTTGATTTGGTTATTGTGTGTGTTAGAACTCGAAGTTGCGTACAACACACGCTACTGTTTTATTCAAAGAGAAGCATACCATGGAATAATAGGGTGTTTCATTGTAAATTTTTGATGTCCCCATTCTAAAAAGTAAATTTATTTAGTCAAATTGAATATATAAATGTTTAAAATATTGGATTTAAAAAGGGTTCACTATTAAAAGTTGGTAAAAGTTCAATAATAAAAATGAAATTGTTCTTATAATATGGATTCTAAAATTATAAGGATTAAACAAAGTTAAAAATTTTGTTAATAATATTCATAACTTGTTTTCAACATCTTTTTTGGTAATTCATGGTGTGGTTTAACTCGGTGTTGCGTGTAGTCCATGTTATTGAATTATTTTGAAGAAATAACACACTATGAATTATTGGGGTGTTACATTCTCCCCTCCTTCAGTAAATTGCATCCCTGCAATTTGAAATTGTTCTTCAAAAATAAAAGGTTGAAAATAGAAAATATCTTTGTGGGAAAACCCACATCAGAAATTGGTTTACTAAAATTTAGTCTTAATGTGAGGAAAATGGAAATGAAAGGGTCACCACCAAATTATGATATCGATTAGGAGAACATTGGTGGAAATTAGAGACATATAATTGGAGGAAAAATGTAAATATTTATAGGTAGTGATTAAGGTCATCAATAAAACACATGTTTAGAATTGAGGGCCTTAAATTCCTCAATCTATGATGATTTAAAATACCATCGGTTCAACAAAACATATGGTATTAGGATAACACATTTTTTTTGTTTTAAGAACCCTTCACTATAGTATAAGAATTAATTTCTTCATTGAATAAGAGAAGAAGAAGAATATATACTTGACAAGTAGAGTCTCATCCTTTAACTAAGTTATACCACAAACTCATCTTTCACTCTAAAAGATAATAGAACTAAAAAATAATATTCTATATATCCTATTCGTATAAGGTTAAAAAATGAATTTATAATTCATCTAGTAGAATCATTAAAAAATGAAATTATTCAATCCAGGACATCATGTGGGTCAGTGGTAGGTGATACACCATTGTCTCCCTTCGGTTGTGGGTTCATGTCTCGTGGCATAGCCAGACACGACGGGTTGTCGCCCGACCTTTGGGTTGTCCTTTTATGGAAATCCAAAAACTATCCAAAATACTTTAGTCCAAAATTTATATGGAAGGTAAACAAAATGAAGATCCTTTTTGCCACGTAATAACATGTGAACACCATCATCATGTATTCTTTTAAAACACTGCAACATCCTCAATTACCATAAAACCTTATTGATTACATTCTTGATCCCTTATTCCTTAAAGAATTATGGATATACTCCATAAATCCAAAAATATTGTAAACCCCAACAATGATGCAATATACAAATCATCAATCAGTTTCATGGTAGTCAAGAATATCCAATATAATTTATCCAAATCAATCATGTATTATTCTAAAATCACTACCTCGATATTAGAACCATATTATGGTTTATCATTCTCTCAACCATATATTTTCCAAAAATTTAACCTTCTATTGAGTCAATTTTCATTTTTCCACACAATCTCAAGTCCATAATGAAATAGTACTGTAGTACAATCCTAATATACTCTATAATTATTATAACAAGTACATTTTTAATACAACAGTAAAATGACATAATCAACATAAGAACTCTAATCATTCCTCTTCATCTGTGGTAGTATCATAACTTGATTATTATCCAATAGCATCGTTTGTGGCATAGTCTGATTACTGGGACATAGGTTCGCGTAGTGTCCAAACTCCTTGAAAATGAAGCATTGTACATTTGAAACAATTTTCTGACCATTGTAGTCACATACTTTGTGTCCTTTTTCTCCACACTTATTACATACTCCCATTCCCTTCATGAATTTTCCAAGGTCATTCTTTCCACAGTTATCACATATGGGAAAATCCTTCTTTTCCTTCTTCCTTTTATTTGTCCTTCTATCTTCCATCCTTTCCTTCCCTGGCTTCCCTTCAATGTCATAGGACTCCGAGAATTATTTACTTATCTTATCATAATGTGATACTATTTCTTCATATGATGATAATAGGTGGGAGACTATTTCCATTCTAAATTCTGGATTATGACCATGAAATATATGATCCTCCTTACTCTTGGGATCATGCGTTTTAAGGAGTTCTCATTACTTCTATTCGGTGCCATTTCTAAACAATGTCATAAACTAGATCAGTTTATTAATCAAAATAAATAATTTCATACTTGTAAAACACTTAACATAAATTGAACTATTTATGGATTTAATCCATAATCAAAAAAATGTTTTTTGGGGAAGTATATACTCATAAACCCTTCATAATGGTTTTTAAATGAAATGACAATTATCCTAGGCATATCCCCAGTGAGTGTCGTAACCAAGAGTGCATCAAGGTCCGTTATCGTGCACCAGTTCCCGATCGAGTCTAGCTCAATGTTTTGTTTTCGTGTTTTACACCTAAGTACATCTGTACCAGAGTTGCCGCTACATGCTTGTATCCAGACATGGATTTATTTCTCAAAAAACTCACAATATCTCTACAATACCAAAATTTTAGGAATTTCTTCTATACTAATTCTCAAAGTTCATCTTAGGTCTACGTGCTATAATCAGAGTTTATCTAAATCTAGCTTCTATGGTTTGTACTAAAATTCCTCTGATACCAACTGTAACGCCCCGACGCCAGTTACCCAGAGTCGGTACATTATTACATAACATTGGCATGATTACCACAAAGATCAAGTCTCGAATGACCGATTAGATTAGTAGCCTTGTAATAACTAGATACATTAATAATGTTTACATTACATCATAAAATGAAAAATACAACAATATAGTCTCCATAGTACACACTCTTATCCCCTCATACTATCCCTGCAGGTCATTCATAAATTACTTCTTCAAATCCTGGGAAAAATAAAACATAGAAATTGGGTGATCTCAAATGCCCAGTAAGGATAAAACTATAACAGAAACTTTCATAAATAAGAACAAACATTTAAGGAAATGTATAACTAAAACTAAAGTCTTTTAAAATTGAACATCAACATAGTATGGAATCTATTAAATAAAATAATTCCATTTACATGTTCACATGGATATTCTACTAATCGAATAATCACATGTAATATCAATAACCACATTCATATTGATGGAATTCATAATGCCAGACTATCATAACCACATAGCCAAGTCCTCGTTCCAAGAATACAAATAAGATTTTGTCAAGGCCTTCTTCCAAGACACTAGTTTGTCTCATGAGACCTATCGATGCATCGAGGAGCTATAGCGGGCTCCACTCGTCACATATTAAGTCCAATGCATTCCCATATGAAAAGGTTTAAACATAACATAAACATTCGTATTAAAACTAACATACGAAATGTCAATACTTTTTCCATAACCCATGAATTGTCTAAAAATAACACATCCACAGTAAAACATATCACAAAACCTTCAATACAATACAAAAGCTTTTTATCATAATAAATCAACTTCAAATAAGCATAAAATCCATCAAAGGATGTTTAAAAAGATGAAATCGAAACTATTTGAGAGAAATATTTCTTTTCTCTAAATCATTGAAAAGTCACACATTTACAAAGGAAGTAAATTAAAAGATATTTTTGAATCAATGTGTCTCATACGACTTTGCAACTTTTGAAAAGAAATATCATTTCAAAACAATCACGTCCATATAAATAAATCCTTGAAATCATTTTGAAAACATGGACATTAATTAAAATTTTTTATAAAGATAAATAATTAAATCATTTAAAATTATGATCTTGATAAAGAGTACCTTTCACAAATTCGTAAAATATTATTTTGAAATCATTTAAAAGTAACATAATTATAAAATAAAGCATTCAATTTGAAAATATTCTTGTAATCTTATAAGGGAAGCTTCGATGATTTTATAATGGTTGAAAATAAACGCACCTGCCGTATAAGATAAAAAATACATTGTTACCATAATACTTTCGAAAAGGATAAAAAGGACCTTGTTTGGAAAACGACAGAAAAATTTCTTTATAAACCACTTATAAAAGTCAACAAGGGTATAAATGACTTTAACCCATATTCTAATCAATTGGAAAAAAGTTTTGAAATACATATTTGAGAAACATGGTTGTGGATGATAAAGAGATCCCAGTAGATAATTACATATAAACAACCTCAGATAATAAAGAGATTGTAAAATTAGCCCCTACCTTGTACTTTTCCTTGGTTGGGGGTAGGTTAACCTCCTATATAATGGTGAAATAATTGTTATAAAATTATACAACAATCATCAATATTAATATGATATCATATATGATCTTTCAATATTTATTTTTTAATAATATCTTAATATTATTATTGTTTCAGTTTTTAACTTACTCATTTTCTTTTATATGTTTTGTTACATAAGCCATGTTGTTCATGGATAGGTTGTATCTTTATCATATCCAGAATGATATTATGTCCTTAAACATTATTTTTAAATAATAAAATGATAATTATACATGAATGGATATGATGGAGAATAAATCTCATCACGTTCGTGGAGACGGTAGTCTGTACGTAAGCATGAGTGACAGTATCATTCTTTTGATATTAAAATAATATATAATTGGATGTTATATCATATATACATAGTAATTATAATGTTATATTTATTATTTATAGGAATTACACATCATTATTATACCCATACAAATAATAATTTGTTGATTAACAATTACACCATGACGTGGAGACGGTAAACCGTACGTACGCACGTATGGTGACATGTTATTCAAAAGGTGGATAGAATACTGAATATGATTGTACCATATTTATAATAACATCATAGTATATATAATATACTAGAGTTATTATTTGAGAATGGTAATAACAAATAAAGAAGAAGTGGAGGAAGAAAAGAACTTGAAAAAGGGTGGTGAAATTGTTACATCTTCTTCGGGTTCTTCCATTTGATTTGATCAAAATAGCTCTGTAGGTTGGCTTTCTGACTAAAGGAAGGCCTCTAGGATGAAGTGAGGGAAGTTTATAGAGTATTTGGGCAGAGTATGGCCAATACAAAAGGGTATTAAGGTGTTAATTAATGAGAAGGGGGAGTTCCCTTTTATAAGAGGGGTGAGGGGCACCTTTGGAAATTTTAGAAATATTATTTTATAATAAATTCATATTCGGTCTATTATGGTAATTACTGCATCATCATTATGTCATAAATAAATTAATTTATTTATTGTCTAAATATTATAAATAAAATATCATTATGTAGGAATGATTTTAATATTTCTAATGAATATTTATAATCTAAAATCCAATATCTATAAACCTATGTAAAAAAATGTTTTTCTAAAAGATATATGCTTATGTCATTTTTTGTATTTATTTAACTTAATTAATATAACGTGTCATTATCAGTTAAAAGTGGCTCCATGGAGTCAATAAATCGACCCAAAGATGTTCATGGTCGGACATGTATCAACAAATAATGTTAGGACACGTTTTAGGGTATTTTTGTATTATTATAATATTATTTTTTAACCCTTATTTACCGGATTTACCCTTTAACCATGGTAAATAAAATATTTACCAAAGTAATTATTCAAAATGTCTAAAAATAAAAGTTACCTATTAATACAATTTGAACATCCTGATTCCAAATATGGAATCCATTTTTCTAAATTCAAAATAGAGAAGTGGTATAAATTAATTTAAAATTAATTCCCATTGTTAAAACAAAAAAGTGTGTTTTTAAGAGATAATAACTATCAAAAGATTGAAACTTTTTTATGTCCGTTTTAATTGTGAAATTATGTACAATGACCAAAATTTTATTCAATGGTTAAAATATATTCTAAATATACATTAATACCGCTAAAATTCTTAATTTATCTATATAAAATATTTTATTTAAAAAATTTGTTTTTAATTAAAATTTTGTAGTTTTCACTATCCATAAAAATATAAAAGTTATCAGAATAGTTCCAAAATTTTACCCTAGTATAAATTCGATATTCTGAATCCAAATATAAAGTCCATTTTGAATGATAAAATTTAAAAAATTTCAAAAAGCTGGTATTACAATTCATTACGGCTAGTTGGATTTGGTTATGGTGTGTGCTAGAACTCGAAGTTGCATACAACACACGCTACTGTTTTATTCAAAAAGAAGTGTTCCGTGTAATCTTGGGGTGTTTCAGTTTATGTTTTTTATTTCTGCATTCTAAAAAGAAAATTTATTTAGCCAAATTTAATATATAAAAGTTTAAAATATTTTATTTAAAAAGGGTTCACTATTCAAAGTTGGTAAAAGTGCAATACTAAAAATGAATTTGTTCTTATAATATGGATTCTAAAATTATAAGAATTATACAATGTTCAAAATTTAGTTAATACTGTTCAGAAATTCTTTTGAACAGCTTGTTTGGTATGTCATGGTGCGGTTGGACTTAGTGTTGTGTGTAGTGAATGTTATTGAATTATTTTGAAGAAATAACACACTATGAAATCATGGGGTGTTACAAAAATTATTCATGTTTCATTGTGAAAATAGCTATATCCTCTTCATTTCAGAGCTTAACTATGAAAATTCCACTTTTACATTTAGGTTGAAACATTAAAATGTTTCTAACTACCATCTTTATAATACATGGAATCACAAAGATGCTTAATTTTTCAATCATAGAGTTTTTGCATAAATAAATTCATATATTGTCATACTTGATTTTTGCCTCTAGGAATATATGTTTTTAATATTAAAAAAATAATCATGGATTTCCATCAATAGTAATGAGAAACACCATTTTCAAGTAACATGGTTCTTCCCATTTAGACAAAACATATATTCATTCATTTAGAAACATCATTCTGTTGAGGAGTATATGAGGAACTATAATAATGTAATATTCTATGATTCTAATGATGACATTAAAATTATTCACCTCTGTATTCACCACCATTGTTTGTTCTCATCTTCATCATAGAATACTCGCATTCTTTCACTCCATTCCTTATAAAAATTTTAATCATTTTCAAAGCATCTAATTTTTGTTTCATATAAATAACATTGTTAATAGTTGTAAGATAATCAATAAACGTGATTAAATAATTATTTCCTTTTTGATTGTCTGATTATTGGCCCCTAAATAACGAAATTAATAAGCTCCATGGGTTTTTCTGAATAGATCTCTACATTCATTTACACTTAATTTGTAATCTTCCCTTTCTATAAAATAGTGTAACAAAATTATCTTCTTCTTGTAAAATCAATAATTTCTTAGACACTATGAAAATATAAAAATTTACTAATGTTTCTTATACACATGTCTCCCATCCTTTTTTGCTATAATTTATTCTCTTCCAGTATACTCAAATAACAATATTTTTATATTTCACCAACCCAAAACAAGTTTCCTTTTATACATTGGCCTCTTTTAACAATCATTCCATATTTTTCAATTTTCCCAAAAAATCCATCTTTTTATAATATAACAATGTTACCCTAATAAAAAAATTTTCAAACAATTATCAAATATTTTTTCATCCAATAAATATAGAAATTGTTTTTGGATTCGATCTTTTTTGTTCCAATGATGGATCATACAACACCTTTGATTCTCAATGATTCATCAATGCCAAATGTTATAGTGACTTTTTAATGTCTTTCAAATTCTTCCAAAATTTCACTTCTCATTGCATATGATAAGAAAAACCATTGTTAATAATCTATGTTCGTTATCATTTTTTAGCTTTCAAACCAGTTTTTACATCAAGATCACTATATTAATCCTTTTCATTATTCACCTTTGTCTTTTGATAGTTAATATTTTGTTGACCCATTAACAAAATTTTACATCCCTTTTCAAGGTGTCTAGTTTTTCTATTAAATTTAGAAATAGTTTCCCATGGTTGGAATCTATTTTCATTTTTCACACCAACATCCTCAGATTTATTTTAAACAACCTTTTTGGATTTATTTCATTGAGGATATTGACTCCCTATCAAACTATGCACTTAAAAACTATTGGACTAATAGTAATGTTATTAGATGAGACAAAAAAAGTTATCCATGTGTCCAAATCCACAACAACTCAAAAAATATCCATAGAAAGTGTTTTTCCCCTGAAAATTTCATAATGACCCGAATTGTAAATATGTTTCTCAGAAACCTTGTTGTATTTCCCTTCTGAGGCACCGACCCTTCTATTTTCTATCAGAATATTGATTTTTCATTAATGATTTAATATAAATAGAAGTATTAAGAATCATTTCAAATCTAAACCATTTGGATACAATTTCAGACTCAGAGTATTTTGTATCTTCTAAATTGTAAACATTTTTGGTTTTGCCATTATATATAACATTCCTACATTTATTATTTTAAAACATGATTCTATATTTATTTTTAACCTTTTAAGGTATATTTTTTTAATTATTCTTAGAATCACCATTTTTAGAAATCTAACCATATTCAAAAATAATGTTTTGGAAACTATTGTTTATTTTTACTAATTTTTAATGTTTATTTAAACAATTTCCAACTCTTATTATATTTTCATAATCTTAACATCTATAAACTCATTATGATTTTTTATTTATTTAATAGATTTTTAAAAATAATCAATTACTTTAAAAATCATAAAATTATGATTAAAAATACATTCTTGATTTTCTGTTGAGGAATATTTATCTTCCAAAATCATATTTTCTTCTTAAGCTTTTTAATAATTCTAAAAAACTCATTCTTATATTATTTCATCTAAAATTCCAATGGAGTCTCTTCTTATTCAAAACAATTGAATCCAAATTATTCATAATTCACTATTTAAATAAATTTATTCCCAACACCATACTCAATATATTTTTAGATTCAACATCATAGAATTATTCTTCCTCATCTATAGACAACAAACATCTTCTTTTTTATTTTAATTATTTTCTATCATTCCCCGTCGAATGAATTTTTCCATTATCTCTTTGTTTCTTCCATGATCATTAAGGCCTTCTTTATTTTTCTTCACCATCATTTTCTATCATTACTTGAGGAAATTTAGCCACTAAATGGCCAATATAACCACATTCAAAATATTTCAAGACAATTTTCCCTTTTTATTTACTTTTTCCACTTTTCACATTTTAAGAAAAAAGTCAAAATTTCATCAAACTAATCAGATAACTCATTTTCAGAATCATATTCAGCAGTTACATCTTTAATAAAAATACCCTTTTACTTTTATTTATTAGCATCCTTATAAATCATTTCACTATCAAATCCTTTGTTACTTCTCATAGATTTATCCCTTCTCATTTCATAGGTAATGGGAGTGATATGAAAATCATCTAGAGATAATGTTTCATGATCAATATCTTCTTGTAAAGAAACATTAGCATCACACATTTTTGGAAGTATTAAAAAAATATTTTAAACAATTATATAATCATCTAACATTTCAACAAAACATATGATAGTGATGATAATGTCATTTACACTATTAATGACTTCATCCAAAAATTCATATTCACCCATCATAAAATCTTTATACTTTAACCTCCAGATTTGAAATATTTCCTTCTTCATTTTTTTATTGCTATCGTATATGTTTATAAATTTTACCCATATTCATTTGGATGCGGAGAAAACATTCACCCTTAGGAATTCACATTCATAATATGATGATAATATAACCTTTTTTCTTCGATTAATCATTCTCAATATATTCTTATCAACAGATGTATGAAGAGATTTGTCATCTATAGGGGGAACCCATTTATTAAATATTCAATAACATCATATCCAATAGCCATATGATATGAAAACATTTTATATTTCAATATATGAAAATTATTTCCATCGAATACTAGAATACCATGATTGTTCACTAAATTCAAATTCCCTATCCACAAAGAATAAGGGATGTGAGCATAAGATCTGAAACAAGTTTAAAGTAACCAGTATGGATAATTATATCACTATGAGTGGGATAGGTAGAATCCATGATACTTTTTTATTTTATTATTTTTCTTCAAATAACTATCACCTCCTATTAATGATTTTATTCCATATTAAAAATAATTAAAACACACACCCATATGATTAAAAGTATTTATAGTTTCACTATTGAATATGAAAACCTACATCATTGGATAATTGGGAAATGATCCAATACACCCAAATAAACTAAAAAAATATTCATTTATGTGGAAAAATGGATTATGATATACCATTACAATCATGTATCACTCTAAAGATAATATAATAATGTCTATGCTCCCCCAAAAAAAAATAGGGTAATACATTGTTTATGTATCAAAACAATTTACCTCTCTCTGGCATCGATTTTTCATAAACATATTATTTTCAAAAAAATTAATCAATTTATTACCCATAAGATGGTATGAACTTCAAGGACATTGATATAGAATTACAATCCGATTTCCCAATCCGATATTCCAATAAAATTACCCCAATCTAATTTACAAAATATAATTTCCAAATAAAATTAACATGATTATTCCAATATATGATCAAGAAAATATTGAACTCCATTTTCCTCATCAAAAAACCCCAATATAAAGATCCCAATAAGATTATGCATCCTGATATGATGATCAACATAATTCTAGGACATGTAGAATACGATATTCAGATGATTACTAACTATGATGATTAGGTGAAAAACATTTCAATATTATCTCCTCTCCTTAAACCATAATCCATTAAATATTGTTCAATATATCTCAATACATAAAACTTCTTCCACTAACTATAAATCCATAAAATCAAACCCCTATTTTCAACAGTATATCCATCGTCAATGTCAGAAAAGTACAATAGAATTTTCTCATTTCAGTGGTGATTTATATGGTGTTTTATAGGGAATCCTCAAAAGATTCTTACTCAACCAAATTCGCCAAAACGTGCATGATTTCGTGAATTTCAGGTGCATCTATAACTTTTTAAACACTTCTTGATTCATTTAAAATCATATTGATGATTTTAGTTCTTATTCATAAATTCTTTTCTGTCACCAATGTGATACCCATTATAGTTATCTCAACCTAATTTTTTCATTACGATGACCTGAACAAGTTAAGAATAATTGAATGAAAAAATGGGCAGCTTTCATCTTTTTCTAGAACTCCATTCGAATTCTCCTTCATGTTTCTAATAAAATTTAATGAAATCAATTCACGAATCAAAACATCTTATTTGAAATTAATGATCCCCCACAACAACACATCCAACAAATTCTATCGTCTCTTCTATTGATCCACATTAAATAATAAAAAAATTAATTCAACCAATTTTAAATTATTTACAAAATTGTTTATAATGATTTAAATTTAGTAATTGTGCAGGCTGCCACAAACTCTTCAGAATACGATGGACGAGTTTCAGCAGATTCATCTTCACCAACATCCTTTAATCACAAAATTTTCTTATATCATGGCTTCCTACATGACATTCAATACATTAAAGACCAGTTTCGTCATCATCATAATTTAAATTGAATGTATTGAAAATTCCCAAAACCCTAGAATCGATATATATTTTCAAATCTTGCTGAATATAATGGTCTATAACTCAACTGAGCTAAATATGATATACCTAAATAAAATAAACATTATTAAAATCTGAATGAATATAATATCTAGCACCTTTTTTCTCTTTCCATCTAGATCTGATAACTCAAAATACAATTAGTTATTATGTCTTCTAGTCCTCCTTTATTTCATTTATATTGCATCAAAATTCTTTTGACTACTCTCCATTTATGAGAACCCTAAGATCAGCAGTGCATCGTCATGTTTGAATCATAGAAATGCAGAATCATATATTCTGTTAATATAATCACTCCATTATTTCTAGATTCAGAGAATATTTGATGACCATTTACTTCCATTACGATTCTTTCCTTAATATGACCAACATCTTTATGAATTGTGGATGTGAATAATTGATTATGATGGTCAGTACAGAATACAATGTGAGGTGACTTTCATTTCATCTCGAACATACTTTATTCTTTCTTTGACATTCTTGACATAAAATTACAACATCTTCGAAAAACCCCATTTATTATCTACTTGATCTTAATATAAATGAAGCATTTGTATGTCCCCCTAAATTAAACATTGAGATGCATTAGAAGTATTCCATCCCTATGAATAATTAAATATCATTTATAAATTTGAATAATCAGTACATTTTTTATTTTTATTTCATTAATATTAATCAATTATATTATTTTAATAATTTTATGTTCTCCATGATTATATTCAGTGGTTATCCAAAATATAGTTCCAAGGACGCTTTTGTATTATAGCAATTGTCATGGGTACTTTTTATTTGATTACATAACCTCAATAACGACCTTTTAATTGGGTAAATTTTACTAAAATAGTTCCAAGAATCAATTTTAATATAGATTGTTATAAATTTTTATAAATAAAAATATTATGTTTTTTAAAATGGTTTACAAGTGATTAAAATTACTATGATTATTTATCATTAATATCAATATAATATTTCATATTTTAAAATTCTAAAACCATAAACATGAAATTATTATATTATTAATGTTATATTTATAAGTTTAAAATAATTTAAATCCATCTATGATAGGTTTTAGGGAAAGAATAACATCATCACACATATATATAGTATATACCTATCTTGGGTGAATTGTGTTTTCTAATGTGGGATTAAAAATGTTCAAAAAAAATAAATATATATTTTTAATAAACAAATCACATTTGAATTATTAAATTATTTTAAATCTATTTTAAGGACAAAATATTGTGTTGAAGGGGTAAGGGGAAAATATAAAAGAATATAGATTTGATTTGAAACCATTAACTTGTTATTTAAAAGAACCCATTTTGGAATGAAATTTAATCCATTGAACAACGGTATTTTAATTATAATAGGGATGGAGATTGTTTTATACGATGGTTAGAGAAATAATTGTATAGATAAATTTTCAAAGAAGCGTTTTTTTTATGTGGGGAGAAAAAAGAGGTGAAGGGGTGTGTTTATAGGTGATGGGAACAGGTTTTATATAAAATATTTAATAATTTATTATTTTATCTCAAGTCCATGAATACTAATAAATATAATGATTATTAATATTGGGTGATAAAAAATATTTATTTTACTAAAATTTCAAAACATAAAAAGCCAGATAAAATAACTAAAATATATAATTTAGTGTAAAGATTCATGAAACATTTTTTATTAAAATAAATATAATTTAGACTCTTAAAAATGATTTTTATTTTTAAAAATTAAATTAAATATCCATAAATACATATTATCTTTATTAATGATATTTATATTTTGAATAAAACGTTATAAATTACTACAATATTTTTAAATCATAATGACTATATAAATCATATTGTATACTCCAAACTGTATTTTTTATAATACACCTAAAATTATAACTCATATTATGAATTTTTTAAAAATTAAATAATATATAATTTAATGATGTTGATTCCAATAATGATATCAATTTTATCAATATTATGTTCTATGTTATATAATCTTATAATTTAGTTTTTTAATATCAAAACAACGAGTTTAATAAATAATTTTAAACAGTCCTTATTAACACATAAACTATACATACATTAAGTTAAAAATTTCAGAAATCAATTTATGGAATTATAATATATATATATTTTTTATTGATAAATATTATTTATAATTAATTTTATTTTTAAAGTGGTCATGGTGCTATTTTAATAGTCATGTTACTCTTATAGTGACCATATAAATGTTATAATTATTATAAATACATATTAGTTAATTATTTATTCATTCATTAAATTTTATAACAAGTTCATATATTGCAATTATCAAAATAATAATAATATTATTATTATTATTTCAAATGTTTTCTGTATAGTTGTGTTATTTTAATGGGACCACGGCCCCTTGGATTTCCAAATTATTCCATAGTTCTTTACATATTTTGATTATACAACTATAGTTGAATGGATCATACGGGATATATTAACTATTCATTTATAGTTTTATATCATGAGGATATAAAATAATGATGATCTCCTTGGGTGAATCATTCATTTTATGTAAGGTATTATTTTTTATTTTAGTTACTATTTTTAAATAAATATATATATAATAATGTCATGAAAATTAATCAATTAGAAAATATTATATTTTCTTATAAAAAAATAAATTCATTTAATATTTAATCATATAATTTAAGGTATGAATATTTTTAAAAATAATCATTTAATAAGTGAGAAGTTATATTTCCCCCCTTTCAAAAAATTACATCCCCAAAATTACTTACTGGTTGATAAAAACTTATCAATGAATCAATATATTTTCCCAATTCATATCGCTATTCATTAATGTCATCATAAAAATGAACTATTAAAATATCTTAATATGATTCAATATCAATTAATTATGTGTTTTAAACATATGTTCTCTTACTAGTAATACATAACATAATACTTTGGATTTAATGGTTATGTATCTAAGAATTTATACAAATTTTTTTCACATTTCTAATAATCAACATAAATAAACTCCATTATGATAAAAAATAATATTCTTCTATATCTATACGTTTAGATCTTGTGAAAAACAAATAAACATTTCCTAAATTACAGAAATGAAATCCAACTCTTAAAATGAAATATTTATTGTCTTTTATAATTTGGAAGATAATATAAAATAACCTCATTTTACAAAAAATGTATTATCTAACCTAGTATGATATAACTTATACAAATGGATCTCAATATCTTTAGAGATCCCCTAGGGATACACATTAAAGATTTAATGAGCTAAAAAAGAAATAACGACGATAATAAAAATTATATCATGGAGAACATAATAGAGAGTGTATATAATGAAATAAATTAGTATGTGGTCACATTATAATATAAAAAATAATTTATAATCTATAGAAATTGTATAAAATTTATTAATAACATGAGTGAATTAGTTACATGAACAGTAAAAAGTTAAGACAATGAGAAAAATATTTATAATGTCGCACAACCACAAAACATATCATCATATTAATAGGTAAAGGTTCATTTCCGTGATATAATAACATATTAATATAGAACCACTAACCATTAACCATAATACCATGTCCTTGGCTCACTACATGTGCACCATAACAAAGTGAGAATGTATAACTACCCTTTCATCATACTATCATTATCATATGATATATAATAATTACAATGTTTTGTAGGAATATATAATTTAATTTTCCTAAATAAAATAATAATATTACATGTATATAAATTTCAAATAGAATAAAAAACCTAAATAATGGTAATTATAACTCATTGAAATACAATATGCTTACAAATAGAAATTTTACAGAATAATCCGATAGTAAGAAATTGAAGGATCATTTCTGTTAAAAAATATATGAAGCAACGGTCCATAATAACAATAAAGGAATATGAAAATCCATGAAATAATTAATATAAAATAATAGTTTATAGGTGCATGTAAGAGAAGGATCACAATGAATGTTATCATGTATGAAATATATGTAAATATAATGCATGGTATGAAGTGAAATTAAATAATGGATGAAGTGTTAATATACTTGTATGTCCCTTTTAATAGGGGAAAATGAATATCTTATATGACAAATTCATATAGGTTTTAAAATATAGAAATAGTTACATAATGAAAAATAATCCAAAATCAAATGGGAAGTATATAGAAAGGGTTATTCCATTCTCATCTTTTTTGGGTATGTTATAAGCATCAATAACTTGGAAATAGAGATATATAAAGTATATTTCCAAAATAAAAAATAAATTCATGAGTAAATCTATAGGTTATGATTCCTAATTCCCATTAATAATGATATAAACGAATATAATAATTAATCTAAAATATAGTAAACCATATAATCGGTGAGAATAATTTTATATAATAATCTTTTTGTGACAGGTAAAATATTTTTTAAAGGAAATAAATTCATATAAATCCTCAAAATTATAAACAACTATTATATTTTATTCACAAATAAATAGGATCTAACAACAATAATAGTAATTGGAAATTTGCTTCATGATATATAGAAGGAAAGAATATATGGAAAATTTTTCCCTAATATTCATCATATAGTTTAACTTGAATGAAAAAATAGGAAGGTTATTTTGAAAAATATCATAAATTAATGAAGGAGAAATTATATTAAAATATAATTCAATAGGGAGTTATTTTTTAACTAATTAAATATATGGGAGAGTGCATAGATGTAAAAGTGATGAAAAAAAAGATAAATTGAAACTCTGATTTTAAAATATGATAAGGTATAAACAATGAATAAATAAAAAAGGTATACTGGAATGTAATTCATAAAAATTAAAGAGGTTCCATGTATATATATATTATAAAATTTTGAAAAAATATATAAACTAGAATAAATAAAATATTTATTTAATATATTAAAGTAACAAAATGTTGAAAAAAAACCCCTTTAAGAAAATATAAAGGGATGGAAACGACATATTTAAATGAAAATAAAGGTCCACAATTTTTTTATCAAAACTAGAAAAAAAATCCATGTTATTAGATTTAGAAATTGAGGTTCAACAAGAACTTGGAAAAGAAAATAAACATTATAGGGGGTAAATTAAAAATAATATATAATGGAATGGTTTCCCTTTCTCACCTTTGTAGTAGAAACCATCTTTGAGGGAATGATGTTTTCATAAGGGATATTAATAGGAGAGAAAGACATTAGCTTACAATTTTATGTAATGTGTTAAATTAAAATTATAATAATATATTTATAATACTATAATGATATATTTTGTTATAGAATGGGTTAGAGTATAATTAAAATGAATTATCTTGGAATTAAAATACCTTACCTTTTTTTGAAATAACTCCCTTAGAATGAAATTTGAACCTTCAGAGGTGGATCTTTTGATTTTGTGAAAGATATACTATTAGATAATTGTTTTAGAGGTAGAATCTTGGAGATATTTTTCAAATTAATATGTTTTTGAAATGGGTGAAATAGTTTGAAATTTGAATTATTTATTGGTGACGCAGATGGTAATATTTTGAATAATATATTTAATAATTTTTTATCTCAATAAATATAAATATTGTGAATCACTGCAATGAATATTAGATGTCTTTTGATAAAAATATACAATTTATTGAAATTTTAACTATTCCAACATGAAATAGATTCATTTGAAAAATCAATTCAAAATAATGAATCAAAAGTATTATTTATTAGAACCTAATATAATTTAGACAGTGGAAATGTTTTTATATGATTGAAAATTTTATTTATTAATTTTAAATTATTTATATTACTCAATATATACATTTTAGTTAATGATTTTTTTCAATAAAATTTAGATCCATTTTTAAATCATCACTATTTTATCAATCACAATATATTTTTATGAACAATGTTTTTTAGTATTGATATAAAAACAATTGTTTCAGAAAAATACCAAAGCATAACCTTTTCTTACATAGATGTGATGATTATAAACATGAACCCAATTTTATTCAAATAAATTATTAAAATTAATTCATATAATAAAATCATATTATAATAATAACCATTGTTTAAATTTTTTAAAACAAACATATGAAAATTTTTAGTTGTATATACTTTAGATTATAAATTGGATGAAGCAATTTTTTATATCATAATATATATTTTTTATTTAATATATTTAATATAATTATTATATTTTTGACATTATACTATTCTTATATTCCATGATACTATTTAAATAGTCATGTTCCTACTAAAAAACCATATATTTCTTATACATTCTATAAATACCTCTTATTTCATTATTTATCTATTCACATAATTTTTCATCATTGAGGTTTATATTCATTTTAAAAAATATGAATCTTATTTTAAATATTTATTATTCTTTTTTATAGTATTTCTATTTGATACGGTGTTTATAAAAGACCATAACCCATTTATTTTCATAATTTTTGTGGTGCTTTTTTATGATTTTATTTTCCAATTGTACATGTACAAATATTATAGAATATATTCATTATCATTTTAATTAACTATCACGAGGAATGAAAATTATGTTTTCCCAATATATATTTCCTTTAACTAATTTATGGTATTCACTTTAATTAAATTTTTTTGTATTAAAGAGATGTATATGACTTTGGCATGAAATATAATTTTTTTTAAATATTATATGTTCACATCATTAAATAAATAAAAAACTATAGTTGAAAAATATATATATACATATGTAAAATATAAAAATATACATAAAAATATGTGATGTCTAAATTTTATACCCCTACATAAAAAATTTTACTTTTCGGATTTAAGAAAATAGTGGAATAATAATTTGAGTCATCCAAAGTGACCAAAAACCCATGTATAACCCAATCCACCATCTTATAACAAAAAAAATCTATAAAGACTATAATATTACTCATATATTTATAATTTAATATATCTGAAAAAAATTTATTTAAATTTATTTTAGTAAAAAACTCATAAATATTTATAAGTTAAATTATTTATTGCATAATTATTACTATATATATAAACCATATACTAAATTTTTGTGACCAAAGATGAATGAATAATGTAGTTTGTTGAAATATGCTTTGAGAATGTATTGATGCTGAAAAATAGTAAATTATTTATATTGAATCATCAAATAAATGATATCAATCATAATATAAAATAATTATAGAAAAATATTTAATATACTTGTGAAATAATAATATCATTGTAAGGAATAGTATTTTGACATTCCAATGATAGTATACAGATCCATGAATACACAGGTAAAAAAAATACTAAAATAAAAAATTATGAAGTCCTTTAACATTCATGATATAATTTGTTAAATTTTAATAAAATATTATGTGTGATTATGATATAATATTATGAAATTTATAATATATATAATACTTAGATCCCATGAAATTCATATAAGAAGATGAAGATAAAAAATTCAATTTACCTTATGTACAAAACTGATTCCAAAATAATGGCCTATACTAATCCAAACATTCCCATGTTTGAATGGATTATGGAAGTGGTGTAAGAGCCTTCCATGGGAATAAATATTGATTATATTAATAAAAGTTACAATAATAATGTTCACAAGCCTAAGGGGAGATCAAACAATGATAAAATAGGGTTCAATAAATACTATAATAAGAAAATATTGTTTTTATCCTATAAAAACTTCCAAAAACGATTTCATTTGTTATCATAAGAAGAGAAAAAAAAATAAACCTACCTAATGGAGATCTATTGAATCATATTATACAATTAAAAATCCATATATTAACTTGATGAAAATTTTTATTATGTAATAGGGGGAAATCCCTTTTTTTAATTCAATGTTATTGAAAAAGTTAAAACATTAGGATTAGAAATTGAATGAAAATATTGTATTGAAATTAAATACCAAAATAAAAATAGTTGATGTAGATAAATATGTATGATTCCTTGACCATTATTTTATATTAATTAAAAATGATTGGGGATTAGAAAAAACAACTTGAGATAAAATAATGGATCAAAGGTAATTTTTATTAAATTTCTATGCAAGGGTTGTTATAAAGCTAAAATCTACATCTAAGGAGATGAGGTATGAGTACAATGTCCCGCTTTCCATTAAATTTTCATAGATTACTTTATATGTGAAATAAATTCAATTAATATCCCTTTTTACTCAGAAACACCATTTTCAATATTAAGAGACCATATTTAGTTTGAAATTGAAAGATATATTTATTTTAAAAGTGGTATATATTGATTATTTACTAATGTGATCACCAAAATTATAAACTCATATAGGAATGATTTCAATGATTATTGGTATTAATTAATTAAATTATTTCCATTATTTTTATATTTATATTAATTAAAATATTATACATGGTATGAGTTTAAGGATAATATTTTATATATTGCAATATTTACCAAAAACTATTATTTTTTATAAATATTTAACCAAATAATAATTTAAGAGATTGATTAATTTATTTTGATAATAGTTATATATTTCCTCATAAATTCATTGATAAATTAATATCATTTACTTAAATGGAATATAAATGATTATATTATAGTGTGAGTTTAGTTTGATAGTGGAAAATACATTAACCCCATAAGGGGGGAGAAAATGAGAAGAAATTATAAAACCATACTCCCTTAAACTCTTTTTTACCTTTGGATTATAATATCCATGAGATAAATATGCTACACAAACCCATAAAATGATATAGTGTTATCAAATGATAGGTTAGTTCACCCGATTATTATAATATTGTAATTTTATTACATGTAATCTCATAAATATGAATTTATATATGATTTTATGGGTTTCACATTAAGTGATACTTGTTTTGAAACGTGTTTGAATAATTAGATTTATAACCAATAGAAAGGGATAGATTGAAGAGCCAATAGATTTGGAGTAGATTGATATTCCCTTGAATATATTTATATTTATTTATTATAAACATATTATGAAAGACATATTAAAACAGATAATTCCTCCAAAATAAAATTGAGATTAAAAAATAATGATCTCATAAATGTATGTGAGAAAAGGGGTCCATAAAGATAGTGTGAGAAGTGGACTACTTAAAACAACAATAATCCTGAGAGGAAATACTTCATATAGATTATAAAGAATATTTGTGTATAAAATATAACATATGAGATTCAAATAGGATATTAATATGAATATTAATTAATATGGTCTATGGAGAACTTATAAATATATTTTAAAAAATATTTGGGTGGTTTTGGAAAGCATTTGATATATTTGGAGTGAATTTTAAGACTATATATTTGATATATATTCATTGTAATTTATGGTGATCATCCATAAAACATATGTTAAAAACCATTTTATAGGTATTTATATATATAAAAGTGGATATATATATATATATATATATATTTATATCTATCTATGGAAGAAGTAGTTAAGTAGTCAATGTGTGATTCATTCTATAAAAAATGTAATGAGTTATTTAATGTAATTATTCTAAAAAAAGAGTCAAATGAAAAGATCATTTTCTATATAGAATGTATATTATTATATTATAGAATTATAAAAATATATAAATTGTTAAAGGGGTGTATAAATATTATAGTTGGTCATATAGTGAGATTTTTTGAGGCACTATATGTCATGACACATCCCAGTGGGGCCCGTGCCGCAACTCCCCAAGCCCACCTCCAATAAGCCAGGGGTTGGTGACTAGCACCGAGTAGGCATGTCACTATCATGGGAGGCATTGCCTATAAAATTATACACACATACACACATATCCAATCCCACAATGCTGAAAAGAAAAAACTACTAAAGATGGAAATTTATCCATACACTAAAATCCCAACCAACAAAGTACGATAGGAAAGTAAATTTAGTGAAGTAAAACCCAGGGCCAAAAGTAGAAGCCCACCAAATGAAAGTATGCAACAAAGTACAACCTATAAAGAAAGGTACTAGGACTTCATTCCCCAGCCGTAGGATCACACCTCGCCCTGCCTGATATCACTGAACACCATCCAGTCCTGTCCACCTAGAATCTTGTCAATGGCTCGCTCGTCTGCACAGGACACGACACGTGTGGGAAAAGCCCGTGCAGGGGTGAGTATAAAAATAACCAGTAGGACACCCAGAAAACCACAAAGTAATAAAAAATAGGAAAATACCACAATGGAAATCATATATTCAGCTCTACATAGTATATGTTCATAGAACATATCACAAAAATATCCAGATATACACATACACGATCGACTATCACTAAACCACCACTAGAATCAAGCTCTACTATTCCACAAAGCACGTAATTGGGAGAACACACTCCTAGTTTTGAAGAGAGAGATACGAAGTACTCGTTCCAGGAGAAATCACTCCCCATGTACTTATGAATGTTATGCTCAGATGAGGATCACAATAAATAGCTATGGGGTGATTCCAAAAACTCAGTCTGATCTAATCCACTAGGTAGAGGATCATTGCCTGAGCAAGGTAGGTCACGTTGATAATAAGAACACTACCAAGGTTACCAAGAATGAATAGAGGATCTGGCTCTATGTTTCATAGAGGGTATTCCAACAAATCTATTCAGGATGTCCTACTAAAGGGATCATACTCTTGTACGTAGAAAATTATACTAGAAACCTTCAGGGGAACGACAAAGGGTACGAAACCTAAGAATTATAGCACAAGTCACATATGATAAATGTCTCAAGACATCTTAAACAAGTTAAATGGTGTGCAAAAGGGTTAAACATCGTGTTCCTTGACTCCAGGTACTGCCCATGTAAACTTCTTGTGTCATCCGTCCAAGCTATGTAAAACTCAACGACGCGGCGTGTAGAAGGATTACATGCCGTGTTCCTTGACTCTAGGTACTTTCCATGTAAATTGCCTGTGTCATTAGGCTTGTCATATAAAATGTAACAATACCGCATGTTGAAGGATTACCCATCATGTCTGAATTTCTGGGGTTCGCTCCATGTACGCTGGCCATGTAACCGTACATAGCCTCAACCCGTGTCACACATCCCATGTACCAGTACACTGGGTATCCAGTGTATCTAGTCGGGAATGGAAGGGGAAGGGTATACACGTCGTGTATTTGACCATGTAACCACCCTATTTTCGTGTACACCTAGAGTACTCGATAGGTGTTATGCTGATGAACAAATGCCGTGTAGCCCATACTACAGGCCGTGTAGTCGGGATTCACCACAGCTTCCGTATTCTTCCTTGTGCCTCGGCTGAACCTCAGGATTCTCGTTCTTTCATTTGTTTGATGTAAAACTCATTATCTTGGTTCTCCACATTGTCATTATGACTAATCCGTGGGTTTTGGGCCTTCGATCAGATTTGAAATCTGATTCAGGTCACCCGTGTGAAAATAGTTCAACGAATGATATCTTCTGATCTGCTTCAATCCGTCCATCTCCACTATAGTCACACCTCCGTGGGGTTTTCCTAATGCCAGATCTTCAATTTGGGATCTTTGTGTCACACAAAAGATTCACATCAATCCATCGTTCATATCTCTGTGAAGAACACGTAGAATAGACACAAAGAACACGAGAAATCGGGGAAGAAAGGCAGAAAAAATCATGAGGGACGAACCTCGATCGATGTTCATGACTATCTTGGTTTGTCACCATTAGAAGGATAAACGAAACCAAAATAAACTTCAAGAATCAATCCCCAAAATCCATACAATATTTCATCCTAAAAAAAAATCGATCTTCGGACTAATCTGTTTGTGGATTAGTCCACGTTCATCATAGGAATCAAGAACGGGGAAGAAATCACACAGAGATCAAACGCCCTACATGAATCTACGGCGTTTGTTGGAAAAAATCCGGTCACCGCGTCGTTGTCACCTAAGAAACTCTTCAAGAACGTCGTCACTGCATTGGGAGGTTTTCTCTAGAGCCTCCCAGCGCCTCCCGGGGAAATTCAGGGTTATGAGATCTGTAACCTCGATCCCCTCTGAAATATTTATTTAAAAAGATTAAATGATATTCATTGAAACAATATTTTATAAAATATTTTTATCAAATATTTTATTATGGTTACATAAAATAACCAGATTTCACCACCGACCTGCACTAGCCAATGTTAGACCCTGCCTAAAGTAAAATCATTGCTCTGAACGCAATGGTGCCCTTATATTTCTGATCCAAGAATTCGTTCAAGAGTTATTCCACATTTTCTGGAAAACCACACACGTGGGTTATTTATTATTTAATTAAATTAAAAAAAAATTCTAGGCTCACTTAGCCTTGGAACTGCATGTCGTCTCAAGCCCTGGTCTTGAAATAATTCCCATATAATATTAAAATAATATGTGAAAAAATCATGGACATTAAATCTTACCCACCTTTGGGAATTACGTCGTCGAAAATCCAAAACAAAGGCTACTCAAAAAGATGTGGGTACTGCTCACAGATCTGATCCTCCCCCTCCATCGTGCTCTCATATATATTTCCATGCTACCATAGGACACACACCAAGGGAATATCTCACCCAAGAAGGATATTTTACTTCCGACCCTCAATCTCCACTGGGTACTCAGCAAACGTTACTCCATAATCGATGTCTAGCTCGCCCCAGTCGAAAACGTGTGATGGATCATGCATGTAACTCTATAGCAAGGAAAGATGGAAGATGTAATGTACCTGGTCCATCTGTGGAGGTAGAGCCAAGCGATACGCCACATTGCCAATTCTACTCAGAATCTGAAATGGGTCGATGAAACTCAGAGATAGCTTGTCGCCTCAGACAAATCTCCACAATACCCATCTAGGTGAGACCCGAAAAAACACATGGTCTCCCTACTAGAACTCCAAGGGCCTATATCTCCTATCAGCATAAGACTTCTTCCAACACTGTACATTCTTCATCCGCTCCTGGATGACCTGCACCTTCTCTGTAGTAGCTCGCACCATCTCTGGGCCCATGAGTGTCCACTCTCTTGGGTTAGCAAACAATGTGGTGACATGCAAGGTCACTCGTACAAATCCTTGAATGGTGACATACCAATATTGGAATGATAACTGTTATTATAAAAAAATTCCACTAGTGGTAGGTGATCCTCCTAGCTACGACTAAAGTCAAGTACGGAAGTTCGTAGCATATCCTCCATAACATGGATGGTCCGCTCTTTCTGGCCATCAGTGTGAGGATGAAACGCTGTGCTCAAGTATGACCGAGTCCCAAAATATTTCTACAATCCATTCTAAAAACACGATGTAAAATTAGAATCACGATCTGAGACGATCGTTTATGGAACTCCATGAAGTCAAACAATCTCCTATATGTAGAGACATCCCAAGCTCTCTATTGAACACTTCTCCCGTAGGGCTAGGTAGTCGGCTGACATGGTGAGTCGTTCAATGATCACCTAGAAGGAATCGTGTCCCCTGGACGTACGTGGTAACCCTGTTATGAAGTCCATGGATATCACATCCCACTTCCACTCTAGGACGTCAAGGGGATGAGTCATACCTGCTGGAACTTGGTGCTCAGCCTTTACTTGTTGTCAAGTAAGGCACTGAGAAACAAACTCTCCTACACTCTTCTTCATTCATGGCCACTAGAACTGACATCGGAGGTCCTAGTACATCGTTTACATGCCTATATTCACTGCCAAACGACATGTATGGAACTCCCCCAGAACCTCCTCCTGTAACTTCACTGGCACTATTGTGCATCCTCTAAAAATAACAACATGCTATCCACCATTAGAATATCTATCAACAACATCACCTGTGGACATCTGAGCACGTTGAGTATCATAGTTATCATTCTCGAGTTGTGCATCCCTGACTCATTGTAAAAATGGAGGGGTAACAACAATCAACTGATGGTAAGATCCTTCATATCTATCCATGAATGATAACTGTAAAGAGGCCAACTTCCTCATCGCCTCATCCAGCAACTATGAAATGGACTTCCTGCTGAGAGCATCTTCCACAATGTTTCCCTTCCCAGGAGTATATAAGATCTCAATGACTCAATGTTTCCCATCAGGTTGTGCCGCCACATCTTCAATGTGAATACTATCACTGCTAACTAAAGATCATGTGTCATGTAGTTATGCTCGTGTGGCCTTGACTAATGTGATCCATAGGCAATCACCACTTTCCTCTGCATCAGGAAACAACCAAGCCCGGTTCCTGATGCGTCGCAGAACACTGCGTATTCGACACCCTCTTCTTATAGTCTCAAGATAGGGGCGCTTGTCAGACTCTGTCTCAACTGCTAAAAAGCCTACTCGCATATCTCGGTCCACACGAATGGTTTCCCCTTTCAGGTCAAAGCTATTAAGGGTGATTAAATCCTAAGGAAACCATGAATAAATCTCTGATAGTAGCGTGACAACCCAAGGAAATCCACACCTCCATCACGTTCTGTGGTGGATCCTTAGCTATCACTGCCTCTACCATGACATGGTCCATTGCTACACCATTTGTTGAGAAAATGTTTCCCAGAAAGTGGACCTCTTATATAAAAAATTGACAGTTCGATAGTTTCCCGTAAAAATGGAGCTCTGAGAGTGTGTCCAGATCCAACCTTAGGTGTCTCGTGTGCTCCTCCTCAGATGCAGAGTACACAAGGATACCATCTATGAAGACCACCAAGAACTGATCTAGATAGGGCTGAGATCTCCGGTTCACGAGTCCCATAAACACTACCGGGGTGTTCATCACACCGAAGGGCATCACCAAGTACTCATAGTGACAGTAGCGACATCTCAAAGTCGTCTTCGATGTATCCTCAACCGGTAATCACAAAAAGGGATAGCCTGATCGTAGATCAACCTTTAAGAACCCTCGTGCCCTTTTTAATTGGTCAAAGTGGTCATCGATCCTTGGAAGTGGGTATCAGTTCTTCCCGGTCACCTGATTCAAGCACCGGTAATCCACACATAGCCTTAAGCTCCCATATGCCTCCTCGGAAAACAACACTAGGGCTACCGAGGGTGAAACACAGGGTCTCACGAATCCCTTCCTATACAAGTCTTACAGCTCCACTCTAATCTCATGAAGCTCTGAAAGAGCCATCTGATATGCTGATGCTGATATCGGTGTCATCCTGAGTTTCAACTCAATGCTGAAATCTATCTCTTGATGGGGAGGTAGTCCGGGGATATCCTCTTGAAATATGTCCTCGTACATAGCCACTACTACTGGAAACTGGAATCTCTTAACATTTGTTGCGCCAAGGGCTCTGCTGGCCAACTGATGTGAAATCGGAAGTACCTTCCTATGCATGAGTCTATCCTATGCTGTCTGGGTCTCCCTTTCAAAGACGAAGGAGAACTTTGTTCCATCAATATTAATAAACCACACCCATCTCCTAAAACAATCAATCTATGCATGAACTGTGGATTGCCAATCCATACCAAGAATGACATAATAATGCCTCGATGCTACCACCAAAAGGTTCCAATCGAAACTCTCACCTCCAAGGGTCAAGACACACTGTCTGCAAAGGTGTCTGATCTCTGAATCTTATTTAGTTTATGTTTCAAAGCGTAAGGGTCGATTCAAGGGCTCAAATAGAATCTCAAGGTCTCGAACAAGATAAGAAGCTAGAAAAGAATGACTAGGACCTGTGCCAATCAGTATGACAACCAAAGTAGAAAAGACATAGATTGTACCTCTAATCATTCCGGGAGTACCTCAGTCATAAGCCTTCGCTGCCTACAGTTGTCCCTGCCTCTGTCCACTAGTTCCCTGAGCATGGGGTGGACCTCCTGGGGGTGAGCGTAAAGGGTTAAAACACTGATCTACTCCAGCTGCTATCCCAACTCGTCTTCCACATCTGCCACCCCACGGATCTGTCTACTCCACACATTGCCTCTGCCTCGGTGGTCCAGCCACTACTCCCATGTCAGTAGTATGGCGGGTTAGAAAATCTCAAGAGTGATGTCCCCTACCATCAAATGAGTAGCATCGCCTCTCTCGAGGCTGGCTGAATGCACCCGTGCGAACCCTGTATGATAGATCCTATGTCCTGGGATCTCCTCTAAAAATGTATCACATGCCTGGGTCCCTGATGTCGGCTCCCTGTTGCTGAGGTCTCTGCTCCAGCTCGCTCACTACTAACAACTACTAGCTGTCTCTTCTCAGCGAAGTATCTCTCGACCACCAAAGCTCGCTCGAGTGCCCTATCATATGTAGGAATTCTCATAGAGATGATGTAAGCTCGGATATCTCTGCGCAAGCCCTGCTCAAAAGTCCGAGCTCTGAAGTATTGAACCCTGACCATATCCATCGAGTACCATTAGAGGTCGATAAACCTCGATGAATAGTCAACCACCATCATGGTCCCATACTGATGCTGATGAATCTCTTGAATACGTACTGCTCTCTGGGTAACCGGTGAAAACTCCTCTCTGAAGAGATATTCAATCTCTGACCATGCATGAGTTGCCTCGTCGTGATTCAGAATAATATAACTGTACCAACTCCCTGAAAAGCCCTATAGATGGATCACTGCAAGGATCACTATCTGTTTTGCTGGTGCCCTGAACAAAAGGAAGTCTCTGGTCACTGCCTCAAGCCAGTCCTTTGTTGCCTGAGGGTAAGGCTCACCTCAGAACCTGAGGGATCTCTGTCTCTTAAAATCATGGAGTGTGCTCAGCCTGCACTCCTCCTCTACTGATACAGTAGGCACTAAAACCACTCTACAGGTGGTGGAATAACTATCCCACAACTCGGAGGAAAAACAGGGGGATCTAGTCCCTGTATAAATGCTTCATTACTGAGGGGGTCATCCCCATGATCGAGTTTCTAGAACGTAGTGGGTGCACATCGTTGAGGAATCCAGTAAAGAAACAAGATGTATGACTGTAAGTGAGTATATATGGAGGGATGACTCCAGAATGACATGGAAACCACAACCCATTCCTATATGATTCTTGTACCATTATTTTTTTTCAAACTAGTGTTCTCATGATCCGAGTCGAAAATCCATTTATCAAAGTTTTGGTGTATGGATATGTCGGCCGCCCGTACCAACATTGGGGTCCCTAGCCTGAAATATGAACTCAGAACACTTAACATTGTTGCCCCAAACTAGCTGATAGACTCTCGGTCCTAAGGTAGAGCTGACCACCTCTGAAACCACTCTGTCACGACCCGTCCTACTGGGTCTTGTGAAGTAACTCCCCAAGCCCAACTCCAATAGGTCAGGGGCTGGAGACTAGCACAGAGTAGGCATGTCACTAACATGGGAGGCAATGTCAATAAACCTGTACACATATACACACATCACCAATCCCACAAGGATGAAAAGTTAAAACTAATAAATATTGAAATGCATGAATACACTAAAATCCCAACCAATAGAGTACGATAGGAGAGTATAGTACTGTAAAGTAAAACCCTTGGCCAAAAGTACAAGCCCACCAAAAGAACGTCTGCAGAAAAGTACACCATGTAAAGAAAGGTACCGGGACTACAATCTGTAGTCATAGGAACACACCTCAGCCTGCCTTCTCTCACTGAGCACCTTCCGGTTCTGGTGCACCTAGAATCCTATCAATGGCTCGTTCATTTGCACAAGACATGACACGTGCAGGCGAATCCCATGCATGGGTGAGTATTACAATACCCAGTAGGACACCCCGAAAAACACAATTGAATACAAAAAAGGAAAATACCACAAAGGAAATGATACAGTCAGCTCTAAATAGTATATTTTCATAGAACATATAATAAGAATATCCATATATACACATACACGATCAACAATCACGAAACCACCACTAGAATCCAGCTTCATGATTCCACTAAGTACGTAACAGGGAGAACACACTACTAGGTCTGAAGAGAGAGATACAAATTTCTCATTCTGGGAGAACTCACTCCACAAGTACTAAAGAGTATGATTCACAGATGAGGATCATAACCAATAGCTATGCGATGGTTCCAACAACTCAGTCTGATCTAATCTGCTAAGAAGAGGATAGGTGCCTGTGTAAGGTAGGTCATGTCGATACCAAGAACTCTACCTTGGGTACTAGGAATGACTAATGGATCTAACTATAAGTTTCATAAAGTGGATTCCAACAAATCTATTCAGGGTGTCCTGTTGAAGGGGTCATACTCTTGTATGTATGAAATTATACTAAAAACCATTATGACAAAGACCAAGGGTACGCACCCTAAGAAAGCTACCCCAAGTCACAGAATACAAATGGCTCAAGACATGTAAAATAGGTTACAGGGTGTGTACTAGGGTTAAACTCTGTGTTCATTAACTCTAGGTAATGCCCATGTAAATGTCATGTGTCATCCATCCATGTTGTGTAAAACTCAACTACATGGCGTGTAGAAGGATTACACGCCATGTTCCTTGACTCTGAGTACTTCCCGTGTAAATGGACCATGTCATTAGGCTTTTCATATAAAATGTTACTACACGGCATGTAGAAGGATTACATGCCCTGTTTGAATGTATATGGTTCGCTTAGCGTACGCTGGCCATGTGCATGTGCACGGCCTCAACCTGTGTCGCTCGGCCCGTGAACTAGTACACTGGGTATCCCGTGTATCTGGTCGAATCTAGCTGGGGAAGGGTATACTCTTCGTGTCCTTGGCCATGTACCCAAATCGTGTCTGTGTATTTACAGAGTACATGCCAGGGGGTCCGTCGATGAACACATTCCGTGTAGCCCATACTACATGATGTGTAGTCAGGATTTCTCCAAAATTTCCATCTTCTTCCTCGAACCTCGGCTGAACCATATAATTCTCTTTCCTTCATTAGATTACCGTGAAACTCGAGATCTCGTGTTGCCTCGATGTCATTATGATGAATCTGTGGGTTTTGAGCCTCCCATTAGCTTCGAAATCCAATTCTGGTCACCAGTGGGGAAATCATTCGAAGAACAATATCTTCCGATCTACATCGATCCATCCATCGCCACCACAGTCGCACCTCTGTGGGGGTTGTCCCAATGCCATATCTTCAATTTGGGATTGTTACATAGCACAAAAGATGTACAACAATACATCATTCATATATCCATGAAGAAAGCATAGAATGCACAGGAAAAACGTGAGAAATCGGGGAAGAAAGGGACCACAAATCAAGAGGGATGAACCTCGCTCAATGTTTGTGACAATCTTGGTTTGTCACCATTATAAGGCTAAACGAAACCAAAATAACCTTCAAGAATCAATCCCAAAAATCCCTGCAAAAACTCATCCCACAAAAACGATCGATCTACGGGTTAATCTATTCGTGGATTAGTTCTTATTCTTCATAGGAGTCATGAATGGGGAAAAAATCACAAAGAAATTGAACTGCCTACCTGAATCTACGGTGCTCGTTGGAGATGATCCAGTCGCAGCATCGTCATCTCCAGTGAAACTCATGAAGAACATCATTGCCACGTTGGGAGGTTTTCTCTCGAGCCTCCCAGTGCCTCCAGGGGAAATTTAGGGTTATAAGATCTGTAACCCTGATGCCTTGTGAAATTTTTATTTAAAAAGATAAAAATATATTCACTGCAAGAAGATTTTATAAAATATTTTTATAAAATATTTTATTATGGTTACATAAAAAAAACTATATTTCACCACTGACCTGCGCCAACAGACGTTAGGCCTCACCTAAGGTAAAATTTCTCCTATAAATGCAAATGTTCCCTCCGATTTCGGATCCGAGCACCCGTTCAGGAGTAATTTCACTTTTTTAGAAAAACAACACTCACATGTTATTTAATTATTTAATTAATTTCAAACATTTGTCCTGGGCTCACCGGGACTCTGAACTGTATTCCATCTCTAATCATGGTCTAAAAATAATTCCCATATAATATTAAAATAATATATGGAAAAATCAGGGTCATTACACTCTATGTTTTGATTCATTTAGAGAATAAAATTATAAATAATAGAATAGATCTAATCAAATATAATATAGATTGAAAATGAAACACTTTTGGCCATCATATTTTTTTTATTATTTATTATAATCCATCTTTCAAGGGGTGAGGTGGAACCCTTATAAGGACCGAAGGTATAATGAATATTACATGAACCTTAGGTATTAGAGGGAATCACCCAGACAAGACAACTTGGAACTGGTCCTCCCCAACATATGTCATGATATCAACACTCCACCTTTTCAGGGCAAGTCAGCTAGATGTTCTATGAAAAGCTGCACATGCCTTGTACCGATGGAAAAGACATACCCTCTCATTCATCAAAATTTGGTTAGATCTTCTCTAGTGAATGCACCAACCCTGAATTCTAATCTGAATCATTGTTCCTTGTATTTAAACTGGTACATCTAGATTCAACTGGACCGAAGGCCTTGTTGTGTCTCAAAGGACTTAAGGTGGACCGAAGGCATTGAGAATAAAATGTCCCAAATCCCTTGGGTGGCCCAAAATCCTTGTAGGACCCAAGGCCCATACTGGTGGTTCAAATGCCCAAATGAATGAATAGTTCTAGCTACTAAAGTACCTAACAGTTCCTATTATAGTACTACTACATTAACCATGAAAATACGCCTCCAACCGTATTTTATCACGGGTCTCTTGGATGCACCTACTGAGTCTTCACCAACCGGGCTGAGGCTCATGTGTTGAAAAAAAAGAATCTATGTGTTTTTTTTATGTTTCAGAAGGAATGAAACTTATCTAAAATTTTCGGGAAAAAATGAACATTCAATATAAGATTCAACCATGATACATCCATATTTAACATATTAAATACAATTATCTTATATATTTTGTTGATTTTAAAACAATTAATTTTTAGTTGTTATGTAATATCTATTAATGTACTCTAATAAACATCCTCTTATATGTATTATCTTTATACAGTATGATTCTTCTATCAATGTAGGATGAACATGTCTCTTAACCATTACCTTCTAGAACATTATGATTAAATAAAAAACCATTATAATGTGTTTTATAAATGATTTATATAATATTTATCCTTAATTTATTGGATTTATTTAATCCATGGGGACACTTCTCAAATGTTCCACCATTACATCGATTTCTTCATAATGATTAAATGACTATGTACGTTAAAACTATGGTAAATCACTAATTTAACCATTGATGAATAATTTAAATTTTTTATGATATATGTATATATAATACAATCTTTTAAAACATCAATCAATTACGTTCAATAAATAAATGAAAAATTCTATGATAGATTAGTATACACAAATTATGTTACATAAAAATTAATGTAATTCGATGTCAATTAGAACCTATAGTAATTATGGAGAGATATTATTATTTCAAACAAGGGGATATTCTGATATTGTTTGGAAGATTATTATACCATGGATAATTAGATTCAATCATATAAATAGGGGAACGTATTATTTTAATTGAATAGAAGATACATCTCTTTTTTATTATTGGGTATATGGGAACCCATTTCATGACATGTATTCCACAAACCATTGGTCCATAAGTAACATAATGGCTTGGTGTTCAAGAGAACCCCTAATTTTAGACCATATGACAGGAATAGTTGGTCTTTTTTATTGGTTGGACCACAAAGGTATCTTGCACATGTATCCACCCATGTGATAGTGCCATATGTAAACAATTAATTTTGGTTATATACAACTCCTGACAACGATCTAGAACCTACCATATACATCTCATAGTTTTGAGCATGTTCTTGGCACATCGTTATTACCGTTAGCACTAGAGGCCTGAGCTATAGCCCATGCAGCATACAAAAATAGAATATATGTATTCCTAAAACCTTTAATTTGTGTTGTCATACCACCATCACACTATAATCGACACCCCCTTATGCCTATTGTCAGTGTCAACCCATGAATACCAGACAACCATCGCTATAACTGAACACCACCCCGAGTGTCACGAACTTTGCCTTCGTTGACCCTCATTACCACCATCATCCCTATTAGTTTTATCTATTGTTGGGGTCATGGAAAAGATAGTTCCCTAAATCTTTCCCACTAAATGGATGATCAGTGGAAAATGGATGAGAATCCAACCTGTCTATAGTGTATGAATCGATGAATCCCTACCCAACCAGGATAGGGATAATGTGAAAACGTATTGTATGGGTTATGATCAACTTTCATAGTGGGACCCTGACAAAGGACATAGTGGGATCAACATTTCGAAGACATCAAATATCATTTTCTCACATGATGCATAATATACACATTGATTTATTCCAATTGGATATGAGGTTTCACTTATTCCCATAGAGAATGAGGGGTATAACCAATAAGAAAAATATATTGGCATACACCTGACTCCTAGGGATGGTTCCTAACTAATCCATGAGTAAATTATACGTTCCCTTGTGATGCAATGTATTATAATCTCCATGTTCATAATATTCATACTATATAAGCCTGGAAGGAAAAAATCATGCACTAGTTTCCATAGAGATTGATGTGTACAAGCCACATGTAACACTCCACTAACACCCATGTTGGAATACTTGTGTATAAGTTATGCACTACTACCAGATGGGCTCCATGGATAGGATTAGAGCATACCACACATTTCGAAGATATGAAATGGTTTTGATTAACCCTTTTAATAATACACACAGTGTTCGAGTCTAGAAAGACTCAACCCTGTACTAGTTCCCATGAAGAGTGATTGATAGAATTAGCAGGATCCAATCGATTAATACCACAGTGTAATATATAATGATACAATAAATATTACTAATATATAATTTACATTAGTTCATATTATTTTTCAAACACCAAATTTCTCAAAATTCCACTCGAGATTGGGATCTTTTCTTCTTATATCCCATCATATGTATAATCATCTAAAACAATATCAAAAAAATATTCTTTTAAAAAATAAAAAAATCTTTTATGGAACATATCATATTATTATGAATGTTTTTTATAATAAATTGGAGAAAAAAATCATATAATAAATTTTTTTTGTCTTGTTGTTTTTTAGTTTAAAAAATAGTTTGGAATTTTCATTCGGTTATAATAAAAAATTTATTTGCTTAAAAAAACATTCCCTCATACTTATGATATAATGGGATTTAACATGATCTGTATCGAAGACTTGTATATTTTTACCAGTGTACTCAAAATGTTTTAATAACATCATTTATAACCATTGAATGCATTTATATCAAATATTGATTCTCACTCTGGGCATTGAAAATGTTATCAAAATATAGTAACCGTTAATATTCTCAAATAACTATGTAATCAATGAATAATATGAATGAATACATCACATTAAATTCATCCTATTAGAAAATATAATCACATTACACATTCTAATATATATATATATATATATATCTGTGTGTGTGTGTATTTGTTTGTGTGTGTGTGTATAGATATCATTATGAATATCTTATTATAGACATTATACTCATCAATATGATGTATTAAATGTACCATATTTCATACTTGTTCCACATAAAGAACAAATACCAGAATAATTTTGAAAAATATGAACTACCCCATGGATTAATTATTGATTTTTATTTACAACATTCTATATAAAGGTTTTTTATTTTTTGTGAACAAAATATTGATGGATTTCTAGACTACTAGATTTTTTTTATATATGGTTTCAATAGGATAGTGTTGAATTTGATATTCTTAATATAATTTAGAAGGATTGACATATTGAAGGAAATTTTCATTACATGGGATATGTAATAAGTTCATCATGCATAAAGGAATCAAAAAGTCAGTTTGAGATCATTTTATAAATGAGATATTCCCTAGAGATCAAAAAAAATAATCTATGAGTTAAATATTCCTTATATATTTGATATCATCAATGAATGATATATAATATATTTATGTACGTTTAGGCACAGTAAATGGATAATGATGGTCATTTTTTAGATATTTTTGTATACATAATTGTTTTCATTGAAGAAAAATAAAATATATGAAAAGGGAAAAACCATCAACTAATATAAAATAACAGTTGACTAATGCATTATATATTATATAGCATATATAGAAATTAGGGAAAGAGAAAAATATTACATATATACGTATGATTTTTTTACTGTAGAAAAATTGAAAATAAAAAATTTGAAAACCTTACACATAAAATAAGATATTTCTTTCAAGTATCGATATCTAAATGATATCATGTTTTTTATATATATTTTCGTTTGGAGAAACATTGTTTTAAGAAATAATATCCAAAAATTATGTGTGAAAATGACTTTTTATATATAAAATTTCAACATATCACATAATGATGAATGATCTTTTATTCATTTTGAGATATTGTGGAAATTAAATTAGGGGATCATGGACTGGTTTTTTGTATAATTTACAATAGAAATATTTTCAAAACATTATTATTATCAAATCAATTGTTCTTATTATAAAATTTGTGAACAATTCATGGGAATGAATTAATAAAATATCTCAGTACCAAAAATGAAAGGAGGAGTTTCTGAAATTCAAATATAGAAATATTTCTTCCCAAAGATAGTATATATTTGTTATGTGTGGTAATAGTGTAAAATTTAGACATTGTATTATAAGACTACAATTTTTATGAATGATAAAAATAGATAAAAATGAAATTTATTTTCATTTAGCTTATATGATGAAGAACAAAAATATTATTTTGATTATTTTGAGTCATTATATTCTTGGGGAACATGACATGTATATGTCTGCGCTCTCCTATAAATATTTTAATCATTTGAATGATTAAGGTGCAATTAATATATATATATATATTATTTAATTTATATTTACCATGTATTTGAGGATTTTATTTCATTTAAGAAATTCTTTTATTGTGACAAAAACACATTGAGATTTATTAATGCTATTGTTCACCCACATGAAGAATGATATTTATTGAAAATTTGAGTGATCTAGTATAACTATATCAACAATAGTTGGTAGTGTAAATAAATATCAAGTGGTATTTATTGTAACATTTCAAACATTTATATATTAATGTTCCTTTATTGATATAATACTTGAGTCAATTTCGTATGAGTTAATGAAGCAAACACCCCTTATCAAATGCTTACCAGAAAGTTAAAGAGATGATAATGATCACAAAACCTAAGCCAAACGCCACATGGAGTTGGTACCCACAATGATCATGAACCTTATGAGAAAAATATGTTCATTTTGTCCATTTTAATTTTATAATAATATGACTAATATTAATATTTGAATATAATATCATTGAGAAAATTAATTTTCATAGAGGTTATTTTTTTTGTAAAAACCATTCAACATATTTGTCCCCCCATCACATTGGTATGTCCACTAATTTTGAAAATTTATGTTTTATCAAATATGACTAAGTTCTTAATTATGTTATCAAATATTTAAAGGAAAATTATAAAGAATATGAATTTAATCAATATTAGTGGTGCTCTGTTATTTGATATAAAAAAATTCATGGTTGTAAGAACAAGAATCTATGTTATCATCTTCAGAATGGTGTAAAAGTGAGTGATGATGTGACAATAATTTTTCATCACTTGGGAGAGATAATTTAATGAAATTTATATATAAGAGAAATATAATAGTAGATATAAAATTCCAATATTAAATACTACCATCATTTTCATTCCAAGTATATATCAATGTATTCTAAATAAAGAAACAAAACGAGACAAGGGATAAGATTGAGAAAATGTATGAAAGAAAATGTCATGGTTAATGAATAAAACTACAAATTCTAATTGAAAATTTTTAAGATATCTGAATGGATGATGATTACATTTTTGATGAATACTTCAGAAGGATCAATGAAGTAATTATTAATAATATCGAATTTTGTGATACTTTGGAATAATCAACCATTGTAAATAAAGAAAATAATGATTTCTAGATAACTCTTACCTAAAAATATATTTCCTTGAATAAAATTAAGTCATAAAATTTTATGAGTTTACATTAGTGATCCCTTTATTTGAAAAGGGAGATTAACTGATAAGGCAATAGTTACTTCTAATATAATTCCACCGTTAGAAATATGCTATCACATGTACCTCTCAGGACTTTTTTAGGAATACAAAAAAGAAGAAGAGTGCCTACCTTTAATTCCCTAATTTACATAATAAAACTGACTTCCAATCCCATATCCCATGTGAAAATGTAACATTTTTTTCATGTATGTATAAAAGGTTTTCCACTTATATTCAACAAAACTGTTACTCCAAGTGATACATGGGACACATGAATATCTATATTATATTATCTTATAAACCTCCTTATGGTATAATTAATAAGAATAAAAAAATTAATATCCCAAATAATGGGGTTGTTTTTTCGCCTGAATATAAGAATGATTATCAAAGAACACTTTTATCCTTATACTCTATAATCGGGGTGAAGGAACCCCCATGGATAGTCATAACACAGATTCTAGATACACACATCATTTTTGAGAATAAATCTTGCAAAAATTCACCCAAATACCATTGGATATATCCATATATGGGGGAAATAGATATCATTTTGTCATCCTCATCTGGGTCTAAGAAACTTCCCTCCACCCATCCTTTCCACATAGTGAGATAATGCACATCACCTGGCCAAATAAAATAGTGAATGACCTATAAGAAAACTATATTCAAGATTATTCTATTCCCATTTCATAGTCATGGGTGACGAGTTCCCTCATCCAATTATTATTATAAATCCCTTCATTCTATCACTATATATGGGTTAATCAACATTTTTTGTTCTTATACTAGTGAAAACCAACATCCTTAAATCTATGGAAACAACATCCCTTCACCCAGGTCATCTACCATGGTACCCTATTAACAAGTACTCCACCAAAACAAATAACTATACTATATAAAGATAGTCAGATCATGGTTCAAGCATTTCGATTATGTATTCGTTAAAAATAATGTGTTTTAAAGTATTTCATCCAAGATTTATATAATCCACAGGGAAACAATAATATTTTATTATATTGATAATGATGTTACATGCCTTGAGGATTCCATTGAGATATTTCCTTTCTAAATATTCTTATTTAGGATATTAAAGAGTTTACTTTTTTGATCTTTTACACTCAACGAACAATGAGAGCATGTGATTCATACTAAGTATAATCCCAAACAATGTTCCATTGCAATTTATTTCTCCATAATTAATTAATAATGGATGGAATGACTTTTAATGTGTAATACATGAAATAAAACATTATCCCAACTCATGTACCTAGTCTAACAACAATTATAACTTTATATAATAGTTTCTCCTAAGCAAAAATTTAGCAAAAAATGCACAACTAACAATCTCATCATCATCGTTATATATTCCTTGGGATTTAACTCATTCATTGTGATCCCATTACAAATAAACAAGAGTTTAAAATTACTCAGAATGAACTACTTCCTATAAGTGTTTTTCCTATTTCATTTATAAAAAGAATATATTTCCTTCCATACACCCATATCGAGGAGAAATATTCACTATAAGACACGAAATGATCGCCCATGTGGAATCCCAAATCAATAATATATTTTCATTCATTTCATTAAATTTAAATACTATTCTTACTATATATAACCACATGAAATCATTCATACCATATATTGTTAATATGAACAATAGGGTATAGTCACATGAATTTTTACTACACAAATAAATGTATGTAGGATTTTACTCTTATTAATCAGGATACTTCATAGTCATATATGAGGTTGAAACCCAACATCCAAACTATCATCCCATTATTTTTTCACTACTACATATGAAATCGTATCTTTCTCCCATATTCATCATAATAACTCATCATAAAATCCAAAAACATTTTCATAACTAATCCATATTTCGTGATAAATGAATTATCTTGAGGCTATATTTCTTTCAAGACCCACATTTATCTAAACAATTTCCTTCTTTTTCTATACAAATCATCATTGAACTATTTTACACAACATCCATAAGAACATACCTCAATAGACATATATCATATTAGAAAAACCATAAATGTTGAACTATGATAAAGTCACATAACAACCAATTTCATGGAACCTTTCAAATTATAGTGCACTCCAAACCACAATAAACTACTAAAAAATGGTATTGGTTTACACATTTATTAGTCAGAATATTTTACTTTCCAGGAGACCTTAAAAGGAACTACATGTGATGTTAATAGAAAATAAATTATTTGGGTTTTGATTCTCTTTATAGGAATACATTGAATTTTCGTCTCCTAGGTCCGATACCAACCTCAAAACACCTACTGCATCCATTGATTGATATAAACTCAATAGTATAAATCAATGTGGATTTATAAAATAAGAACACAAGTAAATAAGAGAATGATAGAGAACCTATGAATCATTTATATGTTCACATTCAGAGAGTAAATTTGATAAATATAGATGTTCACTTCAACGAATGATGAAAATTTCTCCTTAGGATAATAATAACCAGTTTTACACTAGAACATTGGAAGTAAGGAAAACTATATCTAAAATCTATAATATAGTCACAATGTCAAAAATGATTCACCCTTAAAGTGTATGATGAACCCTAAATCACATCAGAGTAAACATCTTGAATTCTAAATTATCAATGGTATGAACCGAAATTAAATCTAAAATTTAGAAGGAAGGTTTTAAATTATTATTATAGAATCATGGGTGTTCGGGATATCACAAGAACAAAGGTTAACCTGAAATTAATCTATTAAATATTAAATTAATAAATCAAAAAAATTATTACATGTGATGGATCACTAATGGGTCTAACTATTTCAATTTTCAAATCCTAGAAGACCACCATGGATCATTACAGGTCTCCATTAAATAAAATGTAATAATATCATTATACAATACTCCAACTAATTTCCATTTATTAGTCTATGAAAATGATGGGACTGTAACCAAAACTATAGAATAACTTCCTATATTAATGATCTCACCCCCCCTGTGCCTCTAGAATCTACTGATTTTTTTGAATATATGATTATTATTAGAATAGTATAATACATACTTTAGATTGTATGCATGAGTTCCTAGAAGAAATGAATCCTCATTTTCCTTCCATACAACAATTATTCACAGAAATGTAGGTCACACACATTTCAAATTACAAATTTTCAAGAGCCTGTCCCTATAGAAAAATAATATGTACCTATCATTTCATTGTTAAGAAAGTAATGAGGTTGACACCAACCTCACTATTGACCAGGTGCCTCTTATTAGTGATATTATCACCATCCATCACCAATAATAATTCCATGTATTCTTAGTTAATCAAATTTATCTAGGTAGGTTACCTTAGAGACCCCGATCATAACCATTTAGGCTAGGAAACCTTAGAGGAAATCCCAGTTTGTGTATAAGACACTCCAACATCAATAATAATCCCATAATCATATTCATCATGAAGTAATTATTCTATTAAAACACGTGGAAGTTGAATTATATGCTTAATTCTCAACTCATACTAAATAATCCCTCTACTGTGTTTCTTTAGTCTTGGTAGGAGAAAACTAGTGTACTATGACATCCACCAGAAGAAAAAACCATATTACACCCTACATATTGAGTCTATCAGTATATCCGGATTGTAATCATGGGACATGAATGGGAAAAATTTATCATTTTAATTGAAAATTAAGATCATGAACCCATTCTGATATAGAAGTCCATCCGTAAATTATTGAAATAATAGATGAGTATGACTATATATCTACCCATATCTTATAAATCAGTGGGTATATTTTCAAATAGAATAATAATATCATTGAAATATGCCGGTATCCATTTGGGAGATGGTTCACATCCATACTCCCGCAATAATTGATGATTCTCATTAATATATCATAATGGGAACTTATTAGCATTCACATATTCAATCTCTCAAAAATATGGATAATTAATTAATCATATTAAAGAATAATGAATATAAATAAGAACATATTCTCATTCCAAATAATGTTCTATTGAATATATTATAATCTACACCATGGTTTAGACATATCCCTGAAAACAAAAAAGGAATTATACTGTGTATTAAAAAGGATGCTAAAAATTATTAATATATTACTTATCCTCTTTTATACAAAGAAGGATATTATTATATAATAATAAAAATCAAGAGAAATGATTGTATTCTTACACATTCTGTAGAAGCTGGTTGGAATAATCTAGTAGTGAGAAATTTCTCAGCTCATATTGTTGACCTATATTAATATTACCATCTTCATATAACAATGAAAACATGATATAATCTTATGAGAAATATCTCATGTGAAGACCATTATCTATAGCACACAACCATTGTTGATCGAAAAAGATAATCTGAGAAGAAATGTTGCTAAGGTTAATATAAAACTTAGGAAAAGTCTCATTTCCATTTATAACCTATGATTTTTTTCTCAAGGACCTTGAATGTCTTTTTCTAGTAGCCTAAGAATATTACTTCACTTAATTTGAATGATAAATCATATTTATTCACATAGGTCCTACAAGAAACATTATGATCAATTGTTGTCTAGGTCCTCCCCACATCGGTATAATGATCTATCATGGGATTTTTTATCATGGTGTGATGTATATAAATCCTCAAAATATGTGTAATATCATTATAAATGAAGGACATACCCTTTCCAAAACATGAATCATGGGTAATCAAAAATTCTTCCATAAAGAATTCCAATCATCCATTCCATTGGTCCCTTCTATGGAATATGTAGTATAGGTCATCAATGAAGTTGAACATCATAAAAATATTTAAGTCCTATGCATGACAGTGAATTTAATTTTGACCATATAGGTCCTCCCTATAGTGAAATCCAATTAAAAATGAAGGCCATCAATTTATTGTATCCCCTATGAGAGTTCCCTAATATCAAGATGTTCTAAATGGAATATGGCTAGGTACATTATGTTCCACATCAATTGTGAGTTATATCTCAACACAGACCATGGATAGTCCAAGGTAATGGTTTATTTTTTCGTTACCTTCATATCTCTTTCCATATGATGAAATGGATCAGGATTCCAAAAATCTTACTCCTCTCTATATGGTGGCTTGGAAGTGACAACATGGGTTAAACCACCTAGAAGAGACCCACCTCAAGGACAAGGATAATAGCATGGACATGCGAGAAGAAATAGACAATGATAATATACCAAATATATTCCTTCCCATATCAATGTTAGGGTATAGTATCTCAGAGGTATTGATAGAGGAGCGAATACACTAACTATACCTTTATTTATTTAGGACTATTCATTCTTAGGGTATAATATTTTTCATATGGGCTGTACACCAACCATGTTAAAATAATAAGTGATCTTTGATGTCATGTCATCCTATTATCCTTTATATATTCACAACACCTAATTTACGTAATGTTGTGAAGTTTTTATAAGGAATAAATCTATAGTATTTGAACACTACACTATTATACCATTGATTCACAACATGACATATTCATTAGAGGATGGGGAGAACATATACTATTGAATTTTACTCCACTTCATAGTAAGTATAGTATTCTATAGAGTAAAATATCCAATATCATTTTCTCATGTCATTTTTATTCCCATGTTTTATTTATTATATAGTGTGTAAATAGTCTACTCCCACCTTCTATAATTCTAAAAAATGATATAATTAATAAGAATATCATATCAATAGTCTCTATCCTAATGTATCTATGAAATTCAACTGATCCTACCATCTGATGAAATTAAATCTCTTGATTAAAGAACAAACCAACAAGGAAATTTACTGATATTGGGGATATATTATATATGAGTAACCTTATCTTAATGACCTAAGGTAATATTTACCACCACCACCACCCATGAGAGAATTAAATAACCAAATAATAAAATAATTTATGGATTTAGTATCAAAACAACTATTAACATAGTGTAGGGGTAATTTATATATATATCTATTCCTCGTCCACATTTTTTATTAATCTATATACAAAGGGAATCCTCAAAGGAAAAGTCTACACATTATCTCTATTTTTATGACCCATCCCCCTCATTAGTGATGAGATACATGACTATTTATAGGGAATACATCATGATTAATCTCTATATATCACATCTGGGGGGAATCATGGACATGTGGTGAAACATTTCAATGGTTTTATGCCAAAACTATCCCTTAATATGGAAAAATCCAAGGGAGATTACAAGTAATACCATGAAAAATACTCAACAGGTTACAATGCCCATTATCCTTATGATGAATACATTTTTTTCATTCTATTCATTATCTATTTGTGAATGTAATCTGCATCTACCATTTAGATAACTCATAGTAGGATGCTATTGAGGAAGATAAGGATGTATACGTGTATATTTTACAAATTATTCACACAAAAACACATGAAGATGGTGTGCATAAACATGAAAGAGAGCATCATAATTTTGGGACTCTTCTAAATACTTACTTAATCCCATTGATGTTCTTAGAAAAATTATTATGGAATGTGTGTGCACACATTCCACCCACCTCCCGTTACAACTACTGCTAACACTATTGATGAATGGTTTGAAAAATTTCAAGAAATTTTAGAGGAACTATGTTGATTTAAAATCTAATTTATCATTGAAATATTTCTAGAAATTATAAATTCCATTGAGAGATCAACATTTATTCCCATGTATATCTTCCTCAAACACATAAAATTTCTCAACCAAAGAGAAAAGGTTGAACTGTTTATAAATATTTTGTTTTAATAAATATGTGTATCTAAATGATATTAATAATGAATATTAATAATTTATTATTATCATAAATTTACTTTATCCATGTCAATTAATAAACAACAGATGAAAACAATGGAAACATATGACCTAACCATATCAAGATCCACCTCTTGTATCTAAATGATTAATTACCCAAATAATAATCCTACTCAAAATTCTAGAATAAATTGAATCACTAACTGTACGAATTTTATCTTTGGAAGGATGATTGAGTATATTGAAACAAGATTGGAAATCAAATCCTAAATGGTTTTATGTTACTCCTCATTATCCAAAATATAGAACGTAACAGTCCTCATCATTAATGGTTTAAGAACCTGGACCATCATTTTAGGTATGTTTTTCCCTTTTATGGTGTTGTTGAGAAAAGAGGAGTTTCTTTAAATTTTTAATGCACATACCGTGAACATTTTGAGTACACTCCATGTACATTGATTTCGCTGGAGGCCGAGTGTTGGTCGTGTCATGACCATGCACATGGCCATGTAGGGGTGATGTGGAGGCCACCTAAATTAGATTACGAAAACTGTAAGTACATGCCATGTACTCTAAAAGTATACTCTGTGTGCTTTATTTTTTTCATTAAATGCACTGGGGTCGCACCTTAACCCCAAAACTATCTACTTATAGGCATTCCAAGACCCGGAGATACCATACAACAGAATCTCTTTCGAGCCCTCGAGCCTCTATCTGTTCTCCGAATCGACTGTCGTCGATCGTGTTGGAATCATAGCGCTATGCTCTTCCATATCCTAGTGCTTCGTTTTCCAATTCCTCCTCTTTCACATGTTATCATGGGTTGGGAGTTTTGGACTTTTTTCTTAGATCTACAACATTCCATGGAGAATAAAGCTTCTAGGTTCATGTATATCGATCTCCTAATGTCAAGGTAGGTGGTTTCTGCCTTTCTATAGAACTTCATTGTTTATTTGTGTGAATTCCACCAATACCCTTGACCGGGGTATTGGCTATTTTTTGTTTTTCCCTTGTTAGTTGCATGCATTGCTTTTATTCCTGAGTAGAGGTTATTTTTTGTGAATTTGGAAATATTAATGTGCTTTGTATCTTTTCCCATGCATGTTTTTCCTGTTTATGACCATTTGGTCTAATTTTGCCTATTATGCTATTTTCCAGTTCCATGCCTCGTATTGTAGGATAGTGTGACTATTTTTTATTTATTCTGATATTCCATACAATGCTATCCAAGTAGTTCTTGAGGTTTACATTGTCCGTTATGAGTGCTATAATTTTTTTGATTTACACAGGGCCGTGAGAACCTAGTGTAGTAGACCACAAGGAGAATGGACATAAGGGATTCTCCAGAGCGTCTTTGGAATACGATGCAAGACCATAAGGGGAATTGACATTTTGTGCTTCCTCAGAGTGTCTATAGTTCCTCGACATAGTCCACGGGGGTAATGAGATGTTGAGAACATCCCCAGAGCGCCTTGAGTAAGATATGAGAATATAGAGGGAATTAACGATGACTGCTTCCCCAGAGAGTCTATTTCATTAACTGATCCAGATTGGTGAGACTGTGTGTGCCTCCCAGAGGGTTAATAGTGCTTGTAGGTTTAACCATATGGGTTAGGAAATGATAACTACCTAGAGGGTTACCTGTTTGTTTTACTTGCTTGTGTGGATGCTTACCTTTTTGTTCTACTTGCTTCTGTGGATGCTTATCTGTTTTTAAATTATATGGTACGAACTGTAGATTTTTTGCTGCTGAGTTCCTTCATGTTTACTGTTTCTGAACATTTACCTGCCATATATTCCTTGACTGTTAGGCATAGATCTTTGGGTGGTTGGCTACTGAGATTTTAATCTCACATCCTATTTGGGTCATGCATTTGGGCCCAAACAGATTATATTATTGCAGGTATAGATAAGGGCAAGCTCCCTTCTACTTCAATTTCTTGATTACACTAGAGCTGAAGAGCATGGGACAAAGCCGAGGCTTGCGATGCTGAGGAGTTTCTCATAATTTTTTTCTTTTGTAATTTGTTTTAGTATTTTATTCATCATTGTGACTTGTTTGGATGTTTTCCTAGACATATATGTATCAGGCATCATTTGCATATACTTCTTCTCTAGTTGTTTGTTTATCAGTCTTTCGATGTTATTGTTGTTGGATATTTACTACTTCTGCTATTATATGTGTTCTTAATTCATCTGTGTACTCTGCCAATGAGGGCATTGTTTTCCCACTATCACACCCAAGTCGCTCGGTGCAAGTCGGCGGTCATTGGCATTTGGGGAAATGCGCTTGATTCCATGTGACCAACCGGGTACGGGGCACCTCTGGGTGTCTTCTGGAACAAGGTCGTTACAAAGTGGTATCAGAGGGTTTCTTTTCTCATGACTTCTTGATTGGAGCCTTAGTTAGGGATATGAAAAACTAGGAACTTGGTAATAATATGTTCCTCGGAGTAGCTAACCCGTCTACAGGGAAAAGCCATGCTACCTCGTTTATTGTAATTTTACTATTTTGAAATTTTACTGTTGATTTGATTTCGCCGTTGGCTGATTCACATGCTTTTCATTTTAATATTCATTATTATTGCGATCCTATTTCTATCGCAACCAGATGAGATGAGGGTATGTCATCTCATTCATCATATAGGAGCTTGCTATAAATCAAATGTCATCTAGGATGCATTAACAATTGCATGTTGTTGTGATATATGTTTTGTGGAATATGAATTCTATTGTGATAGAAACATTGACAGAATACCTAATGTTTTATAATTAAATTGTTTGTATAGTGCATTGCTTAAGTGGAAGCCAAAATTTGGTTCTTGAGGTGTTATTGGCTCTCATAGACTGGAATTTGGTGGATCATTGACCTGTTTAATTTGTTCGTACCTTTTATAAGACGCAAAACATTGATTCGTGGAGAGTATGAGCCCTCACAGATCAGAATTTGGCATTTTGACACTGGTTTTCTATGTTTTCTGGGATCTGGAGATGTTTCTGAGCCTAATTTCTGGAAAAATATAGAATACACAGCCTATACGCTATGAAGGCACTCCATGTAGTATATAGCCGTGTCACTGACTGTGCGAGCAGGGACACAGGGTTATGAAAAATATTGTAGGAACACGTCGTGTAATAGTTTATCATGCCGTGTAGTATGATGTAGGTACCCCAGCCATGTCTCAAACAACACAGGTCGTGTTAACATTTCACATACACACTATGTCTAGTTTTTACACGCCGTGTAGCCTAATCTAGGTACTTGGCCGTGTCAAAAACAACACGGGTCTGTGTCACCCTTTCTGATACAAGTTGTGTCCGTCTGGTACATTTCGTGTATTTTCATCCATGTTTCAGGCCACATCGTTAACAAAATGGGCCAGGTAAGGAATTTCTAGTACACACCATGTCTTCATGGAAGAAGTTGTGTAGTTTTTCCTTAGAGGAGCTGTGTGTATTAACCGTGTAAAAGGGATTAAGCAAGGAAGATGATTAAAGTAAACCCCGCTTGTTTCGACAACACACATCGTATTTGGGGTGTTACATGACCATTTTAGGTAGAAGTACACACCCATGTGAATGACTTAGGGGAACACGTCGTGTATGGAAAGAACACGCCGTGTAGTCATGTTTTTCATATTTTGGATGCCTTCTTTTCCCTGTTCCTTCTGCTACCATCAGTTTTTCAATCCATGTTAATAATGAATCTAATGTTTCCATTGACCTTACAGAGTCATTGCACTAAGACGTCCTCCGGTTGACAACTAGTTTCCAGGCGGTGATCATATTCAAGATATGGCTGATCAGGGACTTCCCGAAGATCTTCTTGTTGTGCCAACCTTGGCACCAGTAGTGATACTAGTTACAGGAGCTGATGCGAAGTTTAGGGAAGGATTTCTGAGGATGATTCAGACCTTCCCGGGGGATCCACCTCCTGCCTCGACTATGGAAAACGTGACGCATGTTTTCCAGCCACAACATCCTCGTACCTTCTCAGGGTGAGGAGGACCTTAGGCTATAGATTCATGTATAGAATCCATGATGACAATCTTCGAGCATCTATAGAAGCCTCCAGAGAGGTAGGGAAAGCTCGTTTCCTACATCATATGAGAATCTACCAAGAGGTGGTGGGGTGTTATCCCATAGGCGGGTCATTAGCAGGTTATGGAGTGGGTGGCATATCAGCACATCTTTTATGACTTCTTCTATCTGGAGACCCTGAGGGCTGACCGAGCCTAGGATATCATGAGCCTGGAACATCGTACTCTTTCTGTCATGGAGTACTCCACTCGTTTCATGGAGCTTTAGTGTTTCACACCCATCTAGTGAGGAGATGGATTGTTCTTGGAAAGGAAGTTTGAGGATGGTCTTAGATGGGAGGTCCGCTCATAGGTGAATACATTCAGGCAGACTTCAATTGCTTACATCGTCAACCACACACTGATTGCATAGAAAAATCTGAGATATTATGGAGATGAGAGATGGGGAAGTTCCACTTCCAAAGTAAGTGCTTCATGAGTAGACAACATGAAGCGCTGTAGGGAGTCTACGCATTGTGATCTGAGGCAACGAGACACATATTCAAGTAGCCAGGTAGTGTGCTACTAGTGTAGAAGGGATGGGAATATGAGGTCGTCATTCCAGAGAGACCCAGTGGAGTGCCGATCATGCGGCAAGATGAGTCACCTTCAGTGCTTTTGTCAAGTTTTCTCACCAGCAGTTGGTGATAGGGATTCTTCCATGACTCCTAGTTAGGGAGCAGTGCAACCAACTGCTCACCATTCTGGGAACTGGAGTTCATCCGTCCGTTCGGGCCGAGTTGTAGGTCATGTTCGTGGTGTTCAGTCACCAGTTTTTCAGCGACAGCAGGGCGAATTAGCTCAAAGCGGTTAGGCAGGGTCACAGGGCTGTGGTACAGGTCAGGCTTTTGCAGTTGAGAAGAAACAACACGAGCAGTATCTTGGACCCTCTGTAGTTCAAGGTACGATCTAAGTAGCCTCATTTTTTTCTTATTTTCTTTTTGATACTAGTGTTACGTATATATTTATCTTTTTTTCTGTTATGGAGAGCCTTGAGCTCTGTATCTTTTCTTCTAGTGACATGTTGACACTAGACACACCATTGGGGACTAGGACGACTAGTGTTTATCAGTGCAAGGAGTTCCCTCTAGAAGAGGTCAGTTATCACTTTCTATGGGATCTCTATGTCCTAGAGATGACAGGTTATGATTTCATTCTCAAAATGGACTGGCTAGTTCCTTTTGAGGAAGTCTTTGAATGTTACCATAGTAGGGTGAGATTCATATCACCAGAAGGTGGATCTCTTCGTCATCGAGGCGAGTGGGGTGTCTAGATGAGTAGAGCAGGACCCGAGAATCATTGGCTTGGTAGAGTTATATCTCAGATTTGCAGTCTGTATATGGATGACCAAGGGACATCAGAGTTAGACTTTCTTCTAGTGGTGGATTGTTTCGGGGATTTCTTTCCTGATGAGTTTTCTGGTTTTACTCCTGAGTGTGAGGTAGAATTTTCTATTGAACTCAAACCAGGATTGGTACCACTGTCCATTCCTCCTTATAGAATGGCTACACCTGAGTTGCAGGAGCTCAAGAAGTAGTTAGAGGAGTAGCAGTCAAAGAGTTTCATCTGACCCAGTACTTCTCCTTGGGGTTCGCCTGTCATGTTTGCAAAGAAGGAAGAAGGCACCGTTAGGCTTTGTGTGGATTATTGAAAGTTGAACCAATTGACGGTCAAGAACCGATATCCCATGCATAGGATTGGTGATCTCTTTGATCATCTTTGAGGAGACCAGGTGTTCTTGAAAATCAATTTGAGGTCTGGTTGTCATCAGTTGCATGTTAGACCATATGATATATTCCTTAACGCTTTCCGAATAAGGTATGGTCTATATGATTATATGGTTATGCCATTCGGCCTCACGAATGCGCCTACATTTTTTATGTCACTAATGAACCGTGTGTTCCTTCCATACATAGACACTTTCGTGGTGGTCTTCATGGACGTTATCATGGTGTACTCTCACACTCTACACAACCATGCTACCCATATTGAGATCATTCTGAGAACACTGAGGGAGAATCAATTATATGCTAAGCTCTCAAAATTCCACTTTTGGATGGATCAGATACTCTTTTTGGGTCACCTTATTTCAGAGACATGTGTATCATTAGACCTAGAGAAAGTTAGAGCAGTATTCTTCTTGGAGGATCCTAAGAACGTCTTTGAGGTTTGGAGTTTTCTAGGGCTGCCTGGATACTACAGACGATTCATACAAGAATTTTCATCCCTAGAAGCAACGCGGACTAGTCTAACGAAGACGACTGTGATGTTCTTATGGTCAGATTCTTGTGAGTCAGCCTTTCAAAAACTGAAAGGGAGATTGAATTTAGTACCAATACTAGTCTTTCCAGAGTCGGGAAAAGATATATTGTTTACTGAGATTCTTTATGTATTAGGGTTGGGAGCTATGCTTATGCAGGAAGATGGGTTCATTGCGTACGGGTCTCAGTAGTTGAGGGCACATGAGTGGAACTATCCGATGCACGATCTCAAGCCAGCGATAGTTGTTCATGCCTTATGCTGTTGGAGACATTATATTTTGGGAGAATACATTATGGTTTTCACCAACCACAAGAGTCTCAAGTACATCTTCACTAAGCATGATCTGAATCAGAGATAGCATAGGTTTGTTGAGTATCTTCAATACATTGACTTTGAGCATGCCTATATGCCAGGAAAGGGAACGCAAAGGCTGATGCATTGAGCAGGAGGACTCAAATATAGGAAGTTAAATAGGCCAGTAGTTAGTGGCATCTTGTGGCTCCTTTCTCTGAGATGCATTTGGTGGTTCATGATAGAATGGGGTAGACTTTTATATCTTCTGTAGCTGTTACATCTACACTTCTTGATTGATTACGAATGAGGAAGCTATAAGATTTTGAAATCATAGTCCTACTGGAAAGCATGTTAGGATAGGACCCTATTCTTCGATGAAGAGTAGGCGAGGATGAGATCATGCATTCCATGGATTCATATGGTTCCTAGTAGACATACGTGAGGAGCTGATGCAGAATTTTCATTCCTCAGTTTGGGCAGTTCATCCTAGCATCGCCAAGAAGTATTGTGATCTACACCTCAAGTATTGGTGACCCGATATGAAGTGAGATGTTGCTAGTTTTGTCATTATGCGTTCAAATTTTCTTCTGGTGAAAGTAGAGCATCAGCAACCGTTATGTCTTTTACTGCATTTAGCCATTCTGGAGTGGAAGAGGAATGATGTCGTGAAGGACTTCATGACCGGTTTGCCGAGATCACCTCAAGGGAATGATTTTGTTTGGGTTTTCATCGACAGGATTACGAAGGATGCTCACTTCTTGACAATCAAAGAGACCTTCAGTGTTGAAGAGATCATATGTATGTACATTGAAGAGATTTTATGTCTACATGGAGTTACACACTCCATTGTTTCAGACAAGGATGTGTGTTTTACTTCTCGGGTATGGAAGGGTCTTCAAGAAATATTTGGGTACGCAGGTTCCTTTGAGTACAGCCTACCATCCTCAAACAGATGGACAGTCTAAGCGTACTTTTCAATTGCATGAGGTTATGCTCCGAGCTTGCATTATGAATTTTAGAGGTTATTGAAAGAATCATATACCCGTTGTGGAGTTTTCCTACAGTTATAGTTTTCAAGAAACTATTCAGATAGAACCATATTAGGATTTTTACGGTAGACCATGTCGATCACCCATATGATGGCTAGAGGTAGGAGAGGTAGCTTTTCTAGGACCTTGTCTTATTCAAGAGACCTCAGAGTAGATAGAGTTAATTCAGAAGAGGATGGCTACGACACTATCTCGATAAAAGTCTTATGCTGATCAGTAAAGACGACCTCTAGTGTTCGAGATCAGGGATCAGGTTTTCTTATGTGTCGCTCTGAGGATGGGACACAAGTGGATTCCGAGATAGGATAAGCTTTCGTCGTGGTACGTTGGGCCATTTGAGGTGTTTGAGAGAGTTTGGTCTATAGTCTATCGGTTGTAGTTACCTCAGAGGTTCCAAGATATGCACAAATTTTTTCCACGTTTCACAGCTCTGACATTACTTTTCAGACCCGTCACATATCTTTCATCCCAAAAAGGTTGAGCTCGAAGTGGATGCATCGTTTTAGGAGTATCCTATCGGGATTATCGATCATAGTACGAAGGTTCTCTATGGTTGGTATGTTTCTCTGGTACGGGTTGAAAAGACCCGCAAATTTCAAGGAAATTTTTTTTTCTTAATTTTCTTTGGAATTTTACAAGAGCGCAGCTTCAGACGGCACCTGATTCCGAGGCCCGGTGTGCCCGGAATCAATTTCCGAAGTTTGGCTCGGGTACGTTCAGTGAACGGACGAGCGGGTTTTTCTATCATTTGAACCGGTGCCCGGAATCGAATTCTGAGGGCACCGATGAAATCGCAGCGCCGGTATTTGCTTAGAAACGCCTCTTCCGGAGTTGCGTTTTCTCAGACGTGGTTTTTAAATTTTACGGCTTTAAGTCAGAAATAAAATAAAGTTTGTGCGACAACTTTATTTTATTTCACTTAAGCTGCTTGGAAGCCACTTGAAGTCACTTAAAGACGGCTTGAACTGAGTTGAACTGGATAGGATGCTATCCAGAAATATCCTACCCCTTGGTAGGATATTTGTGCGGTGGGGCCCGCACGAGCCCCGCCGTTTCTTTCGCTAAGTAACGCACCCGCGAAAACCCGTCAAAGAAACTGAAAAGTCAACCGACGCGTTTCTTTAATTCTTAACAGACCATTTAATTGGGCTGTTTCTTTCGTGAATTAAATGGGCTGTTTTATTCGTTGAATTAATTCAACGAATTAAGTGGGTCGTTACTTACGCGTTTTGCGTTTGTTGGAAAAATAATAAAATAGACAAACTTGTCTATTTTGGAGGATTGCTATTCCTCTGAGCCTCCACCCTCTCCGCGAAGAACGCGAAGAACGCGAAGAACGCGAAGAACGCGAAGAACGCCGGAACTGGAATCCGACGACGCACGATCTGCGACGTCGCCGAGCCTTACCCGCGACGTTCTTCGGCGACGCCTCTTCTTCCGCGGCCAAACCTCGTTCGGCAACTAAGGTGAGAATCGGATCATTTCTTCTCCCTTTTTAATTTCAATATCAACGGATTTAAACTAATTAAATCTGTTTGATCTTGATCCGGAGATTGGCGACGCGACGCCGGATACCGCGACGACGCAACGATCCCCCCTTCTTCCGCGACGAGCGATCCCGCGACGACCTCTCGTCCGACGACGACGACAAGGTAGGGGTTTATTTTCTTTGATGATTCATTCCCGTGTTCTTATTTATTTTAAATAAAGAACCGGCATGAATAATTTCAATTATTTAAAAATTGAAATGCCGTTTAAAAGAAAAAGGAGTGAACAATTTTTATCTTTGATTAAAAATTGTTGTAGCCTTTCCTCCCGTTGATTATGACTAACGCGGAGGGTGCGGGGCTAACGAACAAGACCCGGCAACCCTCCGCCGATCTCTTTTGTTGTGCGGATATGGCGGACGACGACGAACCTGGCGGCAAGGGCAATCCGTTGTTTCCGCAGTGAAGATCGTCCCCCGGGAGGAGCAACGGCGCAGACGGGAAAGGAAACGGGCCCCCGGAGCAACTCCGGCGGCCCGCGGAAGGAGGCGGCGGCGCAGGTCGCCGGCGCGGCGGCGCCGGCGACCGGAGGCGGCGGCGCCCGGCGCGCCGCCGTGGAGATCTTCCGCCGCGGCGGCGGTGGCGGCCGGTTCCGCGGCCGCGCGGAACCGGGAACGGACGCGGCGGCCCGGCCGCGTCCGCGTGACAGGCGGCCCCCCGCGGGGGCCGCGTTTTCTTCAAATGCCGCGGGTCAAACCCGCGGCGGCGGCCTGCTCGGCCGCGCGGCCGAAGCCGAGCCGGCCGGTCCGGTCGGCCGGGCCGCGCCCAGGCCGGACCGGACCCGGCCGAGCCGGTTCGGGCCGGGTCGGGCCGACCCGGTTCGGGCCGACCCGGTTCGGCCGACCCCAGGGGGGGGGGGGGTTCGGGCCGGGTCGCCTCGGGCCCAGTACCCCCGTTTCGGGCCCTCTACGGTCTTTCGCCCATATCTTGGGCCTGGGACCTCCGATTGACGAGCCGTCAGCGGCTACGCGATCCTTGGATCGAGACGGTCGTTTCGGTATATTATACTCATGGTTTCGAAAGACTTTGGGTTCGGCCGGGTTGGTTCGTACACGAAGCCAACCGGGCCCTCGGAGCGGAAACGCTCATAACTTGAGCTACGGACGTCCGATCGACGTACCGTCAGCTGTGGTAGTTTCCTCTAAGTGAGACGGAACTTTTGGCATACTCCGCCCGAGGATCGGATACAGGCGGAGTACGGTCGGGTTGGTTTTGCCCTAAAAAACCAACCGGGCTCCTGGGACGAAAATGCCAATAACTCTCAGACCGGGCGTCCGATTGACGCGCCGTCTGTCGCGTTGAGATCCTGTTGTCGATACGGAACTTTTGGATACATCAACTTCGGACTACGTGTCAGTTGATGTATCAGCATCTCGGCTCGTGGAGCGGACCCTCCTAAACGAGCTCGCTTTGTGCGGGAACCCTAGCGCTGGCTGTGACCTCGACGGCAGAGCAGAGATCCTCCGTGGACTGCGACGACGGCAGAGCAGAGATCCTCCGTGGACTGCGACGACGGCAGAGCAGAGATCCTTCGTGGACTGCGGCGACGACTGTGCAGAGATCCTCAGTGGACTGCGTCGACTACTGCACTCAGCGATCCTACGCGGATCAGTGCCCGATCCTGTGTGGGTCCTACTACCGGTTCTGTGTGAGCCACTGCCTACCGGTTCTGTGTGAGCCACTGCCTACAGGTTCTGTGTGAGCCCGATCCTGTGTGGGTCTTCTGCGGGGGTTAGTACCTATCGATCCTTCGTGGGTCCGACGACTTAGACGGATCAGTGATCGTCTTTGACGTCATCTGAAAAAGTATACCTGGTTGAGCTGAATCTTATGTTACTCTCCTTTGTGGATTGTGTTGAACTATCCTTTGTGGATTTACTGTTTACTCTCCTTTGTGGATTTGAGTCTTGCTTCCTATGTGGATTGAGTTGTTCTTGAGCTCGTGAGCAGAGCTAGAATTGGGGACTTAGGTATATGTATGGGCATATACCTAAGTCGAGTCAGATGTTACTTCGTGATTGCATCTTTCTTTTGTGCTATATCCTTTGTGGATTTCGGGAGACCTTCGGGGGTCTCGGGGTCCTTACTGAGTAGCTTGTACTCACCCCTGCACGGGCTATGCCCGCACCTTGTTGTGTTGGTTGCAGACGACGGACATCGCTGATCACGGTTGGGGCGTGGAGCAGGACGGTACCTGGAGGTGGACCACTGGGCGGGACGTGCTCGGAGCGGACGTGGGACCCGAGGAGCCTGGAGGCTATCTGTACCCACCCTTCAGGTGGGATTGCCAGTGGACGACACGAGGCCGCCGTCTTTTCTTCAGTTGCTGTACTTTACTTTTCAGTTGTACTTTACAGTTGGGCTTGTATTTCCGGCCCCTTTTCTTTTCTGCACTTTACTTTCCGCTTGCTGACTCTGTGTGGTTGTTACTTATAAAGGCAATGCCTTCCCTGTTTACTGGGATTTTACGCCTTGGTACTAGTCGCCAGCCCCTGGCCTATGGAAGGCGGGCTTGGGGTAGTCACGGCACGGGCCCCGAGGACGGGTCGTGACAAATTGGTAACAGAGGTGGTCGGTTCTACCGCAAACTCTGATCGTCCTTTCTTTCTATGTGAAGCAATAGTGTTTAGTGTATTGAGTGTGGTTATCAGTTCAGGGAGCCCAGTGTTGGTGCGGCGGCCGACGTATCCGTACACCAGAACCCTGACTCCTGATTTCCGACTTAATGCATGAAAACATTGATTGCGTGTGTGTTTCAAGTTTTTCTTTGTGATTACTTGTGTCAGCTCACCGGGTATACTGATCTGCTTTATGAAAGTCTCAAGTTTTCCTTGTGATTACTTGTGCCAGCTCACCAGGTATACTGTTCTGACTGTGGTGCTCTTGTTCTCCTTTTCAGGATGGCCCCGCGACGACTGCCAGCTAGGGTTCCGAGTGTAGGGCGCGACGACAGCCCACCGAGCGACGAGGCCTCGGTGCAGGGCCCTTTGCCAGCAGTGGCACCGGCGGTAGCTTTACCCGCCGAGCCACCGATGCTTCCAGTACCAGACGCTGACGATGCACGTCGCCTCAGGGCACTGCATGAGTTTCAGAGCCAGCGACCGCCCAGGTTTCGCGGTGAGGCGGACCCCCAGGCCGCCGAGGACTGGCTAGAGGCGGTGGTACGGATCTTCAGGCTAGTGAGGATACCAGCGGATCTCATGGTGATTCTCGCGGCCAGCCTCCTGCAGGCGGCGGCAGGACGATGGTGGAGCCTGATGCTCCAGGTTCACGATGAGGCATCCTTGCTCTGGGCGGACTTCGAGAGCCTCTTCCGCTCTGAGTTCGTCCCGGCCACCCTCCGAGCGGTGCGCATCCAGGAGCTTCTCCAGCTGCGCCAGGGCAGCATGACGGTCGCTCAGTACGCGGCGAGGTTCACGGACCTATCTCGCTACTCGACCGATATGGTACGGGACCCCTTCTTCTGGGCCCGGACCTTCGAGCAGGGCTTGCGACAGGAGATTCGGGCGTCGCTGATCTCCCTCAGCATTCCGACCCAGGCGGGAGTGCTGGAGCGAGCCCTCCTGATCGAGAGCTTCCTGGCAGAGCCTTCTTCAGCGGCGAGACCTAGCGCAGGGCGGCAGGTAGCTGAGTCTTCGGCAGCAGGTAGCCGACGGATGACTCACGGGTCCAGGCAGACCAGACCCCCACGCAGACGGCCTCAGGACACCGGCTCAGCAGTACGAGGCACACAGCGGAGTGCCAGCCTTTCGAGAGGCAGGTTGTGCTACTCTTGCGGCGGGCAGGGTCACATGGCTCGTGACTGCCCGACTCGCCGATCAGAGGAGCCGCAGACGGTGGAGGGGCTACCCAGGCAGAGGCAGAGAGTCGACCGTGGCAGTCCGCAGGGAGGAGGCGGACGAGGCAGAGGAGCTGGCCGAGCAGCAGGTGGTGGGCGACGCTTCCAGGCTCTACCCCCACCACCACCAGGAGGGCCACCTCGACCACAGGGAGCTGGAGGGCAGGGACAGGCCCAGCTCCAGGCAGTGGAGGCCTACGACCCCGACATGCCAGAGATGATTCGAGGTACGATCTGTGTCTATTCCACCCTTGCTGCAGTACTTATAGACACAGGAGCGAGTCACTCTTTCATAGCCTCTGCCCTTGTTCGGAGCTCGGAGATTCCGACTGAGCCATTGGCTCGATCCTTACGGCTAGAGACTCCTACGGGAGCAGACTCGACGATTACGCACTGGTGCCGGCAGTGTGAGCTTACTCTAGGAGGCGAGAGATTCGGCTGGGATCTCCTTGTAGCGGCGTCGAGGCCTTACGACGTCATCTTGGGCATGGATTGGCTATCCACGGTTCATGCCCAGATCGACTGTTTTAGGCGCAAGGTGCGATGTGTTCGTACCGACGGGAGCAGGTTTACCTTCACCGGCGAGAAGGGAACCTTTGCAGCACAGGATGGACTTCCGCGGAGGAGAGTGCAGCCCATCTCTCATCAGTTGGCTAGCCTCATCCTAGGAGCAGTGGACGTGCGGAGTCCGGCTTTTCCTGCAGTGGTGGACCAGTACGTGGACGTCTTTCCCGACGACGTTCCAGGGCTACCTCCTCGTAGAGAGGTAGACTTTTACATCGACTTGTACCCCGGGACAGCCCTGATATCTACTCCAGCATATCGGATGGCCCCCGCCGAGCTTCGAGAGCTGCGGGTACAGTTGGAGGACTTGCAGAGCAAGGGGTTTATCCGACCCAGTGTTTCACCCTGGGCTTCCCCGATTTTGTTCGCCAAGAAGGCGGACGGGAGCTTGCGACTATGTGTCGACTATCGTCGCCTGAACCAGGTGACAGTGAGGAACAAGTATCCGCTGCAACGGATTGATGACCTCTTCGATCAGCTCAAGGGAGCGCGGTGGTTCTCGAAGATAGACCTCCGGTCAGGCTATCATCAGCTCAGAGTTCGAGACGAGGACGTACAGAAGACGGCCTTCAGGTGTCGGTATGGCCATTATGAGTTCTTGGTTATGCCGTTCGGCGTAACCAATGCTCCAGCAGTGTTCATGAGCCTCATGAATAGGATCTTCCAGCCATACCTCGACCGATTTGTCGTGGTCTTCATTGACGACATTTTGGTATACTCGACGACTGAGGAGGAGCATGCATACCACCTGCGAGTTGTGCTAGACACACTCCGAGAGCACCAGCTTTATGGCAAGCTCTCAAAATGCCAGTTCTGGTTACGTGAGGTCCATTTCTTGGGGCACGTCATTTCTGAGGCGGGAGTTGCAGTGGATCCCGCGAAGATTGAGGCAGTGCTAGCTTGGGAGCCACCCAAGAGCGTGACAGAGGTGCGGAGCTTCTTGGGCCTAGCGGGATACTATCGGAGATTCGTGCCAGACTTCTCCAGAGTTGCGGCACCACTCTCAGCTTTGACAAAGAAGGGGAAACCCTTCGTGTGGTCAGACAGATGTCAGCAGAGCTTCCAGGAGCTGAGACAGAGATTGACCAGCGCACCTATCTTGAGGTTGCCTGAGGAGGGAGTTGGGTACGTAGTTTACTGCGATGCATCAGGGACTGGACTCGGGTGCGTCCTGATGCAGGAGCGGGCCGTGATCGCCTACGGATCACGTCAGTTGAGGCCGCATGAGCAGAACTACGCCACTCATGACCTGGAGTTAGCAGCAGTGGTCTTCGCTCTGAAGACTTGGCGGCACTATCTGATGGGCGAGCGCTTCACAGTCTTTTCTGACCACCAGAGTCTCAGGTATATCTTCTCTCAGAAGGACCTGAACCTGAGACAGCGGAGATGGCTTGAGTTCCTCCAGGACTATGACTTTGAGATAGTCTATACTCCTGGGAAGGGGAACGTGGTAGCCGATGCCCTCAGCAGGAGGACGGGCATTCAGCTGCTTGAGGAGGCGACGGAGCAGCTAGCCTCCTTGCAGATATCCTTCGTGGATAGAGACGGAGCAGCCTTTCTTCAGTCTCTCACAGTCTCTCCTCCACTTCTACAGCGGGTTAGAGAGGCTCAGCGTGGGGACGCTGACCGTGAGACCCGGCGTGCACTGATATCCTCAGGTCAGGCGCCTGATGGTTTCTCCCTTGGAGTAGAGCACGACATCCTTTTCAGAGGGCGTACCTTCGTACCAGTTGCTTTACGAGAGGAGGTGCTGAGAGAGTTTCACACTTCTCCCTTGGCGGTACATCCCGGAGTGGCGAAGATGTACCAGGATCTCAGACGACAGCACTGGTGGCCGGGCATGAAGAAAGCTGTGGCAGAGTTCGTTTCACGATGCCTCACCTGCCAGCAGGTGAAGGCAGAGCACCAGGTACCAGCAGGCTTGGTACAACCCTTGGAGGTCCCGGAGTGGAAGTGGGACGGCATATCTATGGACTTCGTGACTGGACTTCCACGTACTTCCAGAGGTCACGACTCCATTTGGGTGATTGTCGACCGACTCACCAAGTCGGCACACTTCTTACCCATCAGAGAGCAGGGCTCAGTGGAGAGCTTGGGACGTCTTTACGTCCAGGAGATCGTACGGCTTCACGGTGTGCCATCATCTATCGTCTCCGATCGAAATGCTCGTTTCACTTCCCGGCTCTGGAAGGGGTTGCAGGAGGCGTTCGGGACACGGCTCCATCTGAGCACAGCCTTCCACCCTCAGACGGATGGTCAGACGGAGAGGACCATACAGACACTCGAGGACATGCTCCGTGCATGTGTTCTCGACTTTGGTCCCAGCTGGGAGGACCACCTACCCTTGGTGGAGTTCGCGTACAACAACAGCTACCACTCCACCATCGGGATGGCACCATACGAGGCGTTGTACGGCAGACCCTGCAGATCACCGTTGTGCTGGACAGACCCTGGGGAGTCAGCACTCGTGGGACCAGAGATGGTCCGAGCCACGACAGAGAAGGTCCAGATCATCCAGGAGAGGATGAGGACAGCTCAGAGCCGGCAGAAGTCATATGCTGACAGGAGGCGGAGGCCACTAGAGTTCGAGGATGGCGACCACGTCTTTTTGCGTGTCTCACCTCGACGTGGTTTACGGAGATTTGGCCGAGGCGGCAAGTTGTCTCCACGCTTCATCGGGCCTTTCCAGGTCCTCAGCAGGATAGAAGAGGTGGCTTATCGCCTGGCTCTACCACCTCAGTTGCACCGGGTGCACGACGTCTTCCACGTGTCTCAGCTGAGGAGATACGTGCACGACCCGACGCACATCATCGACTTTGGGGAGCTGGACGTGGACGATGGGGCGACTTTTGCGGAGGTCCCAGTGGAGATCGAGGATCGACAGGAGCGGGTCCTACGTGGGCGGTCGATTCCTCTTGTGCGCGTCAGATGGCAGCACGGGAACCTCCAGGAGAGCACTTGGGAGCGGGAGGCTCAGATGCGTGCTCAGTACCCCCATTTGTTCCCCTAGTTTTTGATGTATCTTTACGGGGACGTAAAGCCCTGAGGTGGGAGTAATGAAAAGACCCGCAAATTTCAAGGAAATTTTTTTTCTTAATTTTCTTTGGAATTTTACAAGAGCGCAGCTTCAGACGGCACCTGATTCCGAGGCCCGGTGTGCCCGGAATCAATTTCCGAAGTTTGGCTCGGGTACGTTCAGTGAACGGACGAGCGGGTTTTTCTATCTTTTGAACCGGTGCCCGGAATCGAATTCTGAGGGCACCGATGAAATCGCAGCGCCGGTATTTGCTTAGAAACGCCTCTTCCGGAGTTGCGTTTTCTCAGACGTGGTTTTTAAATTTTACGGCTTTAAGTCAGAAATAAAATAAAGTTTGTGCGACAACTTTATTTTATTTCACTTAAGCTGCTTGGAAGCCACTTGAAGTCACTTAAAGACGGCTTGAACTGAGTTGAACTGGATAGGATGCTATCCAGAAATATCCTACCCCTTGGTAGGATATTTGTGCGGTGGGGCCCGCACGAGCCCCGCCGTTTCTTTCGCTAAGTAACGCACCCGCGAAAACCCGTCAAAGAAACTGAAAAGTCAACCGACGCGTTTCTTTAATTCTTAACAGACCATTTAATTGGGCTGTTTCTTTCGTGAATTAAATGGGCTGTTTTATTCGTTGAATTAATTCAACGAATTAAGTGGGTCGTTACTTACGCGTTTTGCGTTTGTTGGCAAAATAATAAAATAGACAAACTTGTCTATTTTGGAGGATTGCTATTCCTCTGAGCCTCCACCCTCTCCGCGAAGAACGCGAAGAACGCGAAGAACGCGAAGAACGCAAAGAACGCCGGAACTGGAATCCGACGACGCACGATCTGCGACGTCGACGAGCCTTACCCGCGACGTTCTTCGGCGACGCCTCTTCTTCCGCGACCAAACCTCGTTCGGCAACTAAGGTGAGAATCGGATCATTTCTTCTCCCTTTTTAATTTCAATATCAACGGATTTAAACTAATTAAATCTGTTTGATCTTGATCCGGAGATTGGCGACGCGATGCCGGATACCGCGACGACGCAACGATCCCCCCTTCTTCCGCGACGAGCGATCCCGCGACGACCTCTCGTCCGACGATGACGACAAGGTAGGGGTTTATTTTCTTTGATGATTCATTCCCGTGTTCTTATTTATTTTAAATAAAGAACCGGCATGAATAATTTCAATTATTTAAAAATTGAAATGCCGTTTAAAAGAAAAAGGAGTGAACAATTTTTATCTTTGATTAAAAATTGTTGTAGCCTTTCCTCCCGTTGATTATGACTAACGCGGTGGGTGCGGGTCTAACGAACAAGACCCGACAACCCTCCGCCGATCTCTTTTGTTGTGCGGATATGGTGGACGACGACGAACCTGGCGGCAAGGGCAATCCGTTGTTTCCGCAGTGAAGATCGTCCCCCGGGAGGAGCAACGGCGCAGACGGGAAAGGAAACGGGCCACCGGAGCAACTCCGGCGGCCCGCGGAAGGAGGCGGCGGCGCGGGTCGCCGGCGCGGCGGCGCCGGCGACCGGAGGCGGCGGCGCCCGGCGCGCCGCCGTGGAGATCTTCCGCCGCGGCTGAATCCGCGGCGGCGGTGGCGGCCGGTTCCGCGGCCGCGCGGAACCGGGAACGGACGCGGCGGCCCGGCCGCGTCCGCGTGACAGGCGGCCCCCCGCGGGGGCCGCGTTTTCTTCAAATGCCGCGGGTCAAACCCGCGGCGGCGGCCTGCTCGGCCGCTCGGCCGAAGCCGAGCCGGCCGGTCCGGTCGGCCGGGCCGCGCCCAGGCCGGACCGGACCCGGCCGAGCCGGTTCGGGCCGGGTCGGGCCGACCCGGTTCGGCCGACCCCAGGGGGGGGGGGTTCGGGCCGGGTCGCCCCGGGCCCAGTACCCCCGTTTCGGGCCCTCTACGGTCTTTCGCCCATATCTTGGGCCTGGGACCTCCGATTGACGAACCGTCAGCGGCTACGCGATCCTTGGATCGAGACGGTCGTTTCGGTATATTATACTCAAGGTTTCGGAAGACTTTGGGTTCGGCCGGGTTGGTTCGTACACGAAGCCAACCGGGCCCTCGGAGCGGAAACGCTCATAACTTGAGCTACGGATGTCCGATCGACGTACCGTCAGCTTTGGTAGTTTCCTCTAAGTGAGACGGAACTTTTGGCATACTCCGCCCGAGGATCGGATACAGGCGGAGTACGGTCGGGTTGGTTTTGCCCTAAAAACCCAACCGGGCCCCTGGGACGAAAATGCCAATAACTCTCAGACCGGGCGTCCGATTGACGCGCTGTCTGTCGCGTTGAGATCCTGTTGTCGATACAGAACTTTTGGATACATCAACTTCGGACTACGTGTCAGTTGATGTATCAGCCTCTCGGCTCGTGGAGCGGACCCTCCTAAACGAGCTCGCTTTGTGCGGGAACCCTAGCGCTGGCTGTGACCTCGACGGCAGAGCAGAGATCCTCCGTGGACTGCGACGACGGCAGAGCAGAGATCCTCCGTGGACTGCGACGACGGCAGAGCAGAGATCCTTCGTGGACTGCGGCGACGACTGTGCAGAGATCCTCAGTGGACTGCGTCGACTACTGCACTCAGCGATCCTACGCGGATCAGTGCCCGATCCTGTGTGGGTCCTACTACTGGTTCTGTGTGAGCCACTGCCTACCGGTTCTGTGTGAGCGACTGCCTACAGGTTCTGTGTGAGCCCGATCCTGTGTGGGTCTTCTGCGGGGGTTAGTACCTATCGATCCTTCGTGGGTCCGACGACTTAGACGGATCAGTGATCGTCTTTGACGTCATCTGAAAAAGTATACCTGGTTGAGCTGAATCTTATGTTACTCTCCTTTGTGGATTGTGTTGAACTATCCTTTGTGGATTTACTGTTTACTCTCCTTTGTGGATTTGAGTCTTGCTTTCTATGTGGATTGAGTTGTTCTTGAGCTCGTGAGCAGAGCTAGAATTGGGGACTTAGGTATATGTATGGGCATATACCTAAGTCGAGTCAGATGTTACTTCGTGATTGCATCTTTCTTTTGTGCTATATCCTTTGTGGATTTCGGGAGACCTTCGGGGGTCTCGGGGTCCTTACTGAGTAGCTTGTACTCACCCCTGCACGGGCTATGCCCGCACCTTGTTGTGTTGGTTGCAGACGACGGACAGCGCTGATCACGGTTGGGGCGTGGAGCAGGACGGTACCTGGAGGTGGACCACTGGGCGGGACGTGCTCGGAGCGGACGTGGGACCCGAGGAGCCTGGAGGCTATCTGTACCCACCCTTCAGGTGGGATTGCCAGTGGACGACACGAGGCCGCCGTCTTTTCTTCAGTTGCTGTACTTACTTTCCAGTTGTACTTTACAGTTGGGCTTGTATTTCCGGCCCCTTTTCTTTTCTGCACTTTACTTTCCGCTTGCTGACTCTGTGTGGTTGTTACTTATAAAGGCAATGCCTTCCCTGTTTACTGGGATTTTACGCCTTGGTGCTAGTCGCCAGCCCCTGGCCTATGGAAGGCGGGCTTGGGGTAGTCACGGCACGGGCCCCGAGGACGGGTCGTGACACGGGTGCTTTGGCATCATGGGCGAGTACAGGATGAGACTTGGGAGAGGGAGGCCGATGTATAATCGTAGTGGCCAGAGCTGTTTGGGGTTTTTTTTTCTATTCCTTTCTTGGGAAATTCTAGAACGAATTTCATTTAGGGGGAAGTTTTTATGAACCCAAACCTTCTTTTTCAGGTATGTTTTTCCCTTTTATGGAGTTTTTGAGAAAAGGTGGTTTCTTGAAATTTTTATGTACATGCTGTTTCCTTTGATGTCTCTTGAGGTTGTGTGCTGGCTGTGTCATGACCATGCACACGACCTTGTAGGGGTGATGTGGAGGCTTCCAAAAGTAGAGCATGGAAATAGTAAGTACATGCCGTGAACAATAAATGTATACGTCGTGAACATTTTTTTTCATTAAATGCACTGGGGTCACGTCTTAACACATGAACAGTCTTCTTCTATGCGTTCTTTGACCAGGAGAGAACGTACGGACGTGAATCTTTTCTGAGCCCCTGAGCCTCCGTCTATTCTCTGAATTGACCGTCATCGATTGTCTTGGAATCACATAGGTAAGATCTTCATTCCCCTAGAGATTCATTTTCAAATTCCTCCTCTTTCGCAAGTTATCATGGGTTGAAAGTTGTGGATGTTTTATTAGATCTATGACATTTCAAGTAGAATCAAGAATCGATGTTCAAGTATATCGATATAATAACTTCAAGGTAGGTGTTTGGTACCTTTCTATAGAGATTCTTTGAGTTTTTGTGAAAATTCCACCAATACCATTGAACAGGGTTATGCATGTTTACTATTTTTCCATTGTTGGTTGCCTTCTTTCATTTTATTCATGGTTAGAGGTTATTTTTTATGAATAGGTTAATCTTACTATGATTTGGATTTTTTTCCCATGCATGTTTTTCATGGTTATGACCATTTGGTCTACTTTTCCTTGTTAGGCTATTTCCCAGTTCCATGCCTAGTATTGTAGGATGGTGTGACTATTGTTCTTTTATGCTGATATCCCATAGAACTCAATCAATGTATTTCTTGAGGTTTACCTTGTTCATTACACACGCTATACTTTTTTTTATTTACACAGGCCCATGAGAACCTCATGTAGTAGACCACAGAGAGAATGGACTTATGGGATTTCCCAGAGTGTCTATATAATACGATTCAAGAACAAAGGGGGAATTGAGGTTGAGTGATTCCTTAGGGTGTATGCAGTTTCTCAACGCATGCTATAGGGTGAATGAGACGTTGAGTGCTTCCCTATAGATCCTTTAGTATGATGTGAGAATATATGGGGAATTGACTGTGATTGCTTCCCCACATTGGCTATTTCTTAAACTAAACCAGAGGGGTGAGACTTTGTGTTGCTCCTAGAGGGTTGCTAGTGCTTGTAGGTTGAACCACAGGGTTTAGGCTATGAGAACTACCTATAGGGTTACCTGTTTGTTTTACTTTCTTATGTGGCTGATTACCTGTTTGTTCTACTTTCTTGTGTGGATGCTTATCTATTTGTAAATTATATTCTATGAACTACATATTGTTTGTTTCTGATTGAATACTTGTTTACTATTTCTGTACTTTTACCTTCCATATAATCACTGACTATTAGGCACAGATCTTAGAGTGGTTGAATATTGGGATTTTTATCTCACACACAGTTTGTGTCATGATTTTGTGCCCAGACATATTATATTGTTGCAGGTATAGATAAGGGAAAGTTCCATTCTACTTCAGGTTCATGATTTCACTAGAGATGGAGATAATGTGACCAAGCTGATGCTTGCGATGCTGAGGAGTTTTTCATCTGTTTTATTTCTTTGGTACTTCGGATTAGTATTGTATTCAGCATTGCGACGTGTTTGAATGTTTTCCTAGAAATATATGTACCATGCATCATTTACATATTCTTCTTCTCCAGTTTTTTATTTATCAGTATTCTCCTATTATTGTTTTTGGATATTTACTGGTTCTGATATTGTATGTGTTGTTACTTCCGCTATGTACTCTGCCAATGAGTGCAGAGTTTCCCCCCTATCACACCCAAGTGCCTCGCAACTAGTCATCATCCTTTGGAACTTGGGGAAATGCGCTTGAGGCCATGTGACCAATCGGGTACAGGGAACCTCTGGGTGGCTCCCGAAACCAGGTCATTACAAATGGAATGGAATTCCCAATGAATTATCTGATTCATTTTCATTCATGGTGTGTTTCTTAAATAGGAACACTGAAATAATGAAGAGAAAACAATCTTAAATTCATTGTGAAAAATATGGATGGACTAAAATTCTTATGGTATAGAAATCTACAATCTGGGTTCATCACAAAATGGGAGGACCTCCATAAAAAATTCCTCTATCAACCCCACTAAACACTGATGAATACAAAGAACCTCAATCTCAAAAATTGGAAAATATTGTGAGAATAAGAGGGTGTCAAAATTTATTTACATATGTATAGGGATAAAATATTCATTGAACATGAAACACATTCTAGAAAAGTTATTATAAATTTTCATATTAAATATATATGATGAGTTATAGATACTATTGAACCCACTGAAATACCATATTATATTTCAAGAGGTTGAAGTTTTGGAAAAATTATTTAATGGTTATATATGTCACTCCAAAGATATATGTCTTCAAAAATTTCTTGATCATGGAAAGATGATATTAAAATAACATGAAACAACTATTATGATAAAGTTAGTACAGACATGTTCTCTATACCCTGGGAACATAAAATATTCGAAAACGACTCCTCCGAAGTATAAAAATTTTAAAAAAACTTCCTAGTTAGAAGGGAAAAATTATATCTGCTACCTGAAGATAGATGATTAGTATAACATGTATTATTTCATCTAGAAATATTCTATATAATGATAATTTGTAGCCACCATAGAGAGTAACTTATTAAAATTTCCAAAGGATGGTAATACCATTTATGTTAGTTTCAACAATATATTTTATTATTTCCCATAACATGTCATTCTATAGCATAACATCCATTAGTTCATTGTACATAGGAACAACATTAAAAAAATGATAAAATGTAGTTTTTCTAAATTGGTTAAGCCCCAAGAATAAGTGACCCGTGTTTCTTCTATCCTTCAACAAGTTGGAGAGAATGGTATGATATACCAATGAAATGAATGAAAAATTGTGTTGATATGATACCTATAAAATCATTTAACCAAGAACATTAAATCATTAATAAAAAAACTAAATCATCTAGTTGGGATCATTACTCACTCTTAGATGGCTAAATATGATCTTTTGGCATCCCAATATTCTATAAGTTAGTGAATTGGTTTATAAAGAATAAATATTTGGAGAAAGAATCATTTATTCTTCCTATTATGATTTAAATTATTAAAAAATTTCTACACCCATTATTTAGAGGATTAGAACAGCCATTCCAAAATAACATTCATGATATGTGGATTCTAAATATGGTTTTGTTAATGTAATCTACAAGGTAAATCACCAATCTAAATAATAAAATGTATATGAACCTTGTTTCCTCTCTAGTAAATAGGGAGGATGTCATATAGGATGCCGAGTAAAAGGAAAAAAGAGTTGCAAATAGTCCCTAAAATTCATGAAACACCTCTAATGAATCCATATATGTTGCATATATAGACAGATATACACTTTAATGTGCTTAGAATGAACCATTATCTACTAATAGATCATCCAATGTCAATTTGGACCAAATAATAGTTGAGGAATGATTATGAAATATGAAATTATCTATCCATCATTATAAGGTGGTAATTCTAAATCAAGAAAATTCATATGTTAGATGAAAACCATAAAATGTTAGTGGGGAAAAAGAAACATTTAGTATATGTGACTTCACCCCCAATCATCAAACTATGGTGAAACTTCATGATAAGATTCACATCCCTTTTATTCCAAAAAATATGATAGCTTAAAATATATTTTACTCATTATATATAATGTCTCAATTATATAATCCCTCTACATTTCATCCGATATCATGGTGGATTGTATTGAGATATTTAAATTCTCCTAATATTTAGAGGTTGATGTTTTTGTGGTTAAGGTGCAACATGTGGAGAATAATACCACCAAATTTCCCATTTTCATGTATTTTTTTAAAATAGATGTATTAACTACCAAAAAATGAAACATCATTAACTTGTATATCTGAGATAATCTAAGTTAATTCAATGTTTAATGATATATTATTGTTTAAATTTATAGAATCAATATCACATCATATCGACCCTAAAAATCATGAGATACAATAAAGATGATTTTTCTCTTTATTAAATGTAAATAAGTAGGAATAATTAGTGTATCTAAAATCCTTTTGGTAGGATAATGATCAGAACCTAGTTTAGATATCCCATCACTGATTATGAGTTCATTTTTTCCTTCCATGCCCCCACATTAATAATTTTAGGATTTACCCAGATCCCTATACATATGAAAATACCACCAACATACCATCATTTTAAGAAAAAATCTATTAATGGGAGGTATGGGTAGTTTTAATTTTGATAGTGACCCCATTGAGTATTGAAAATCTATAATATATTGTTTATGTATAATTTAATAGGTACAGAATGTGGTCAATGATTTAAAACACCATCTAGATCATAGATCCCAATAGCGGGGTATTGGCTCTGATCAACCTTTTCCAAAAACTCGTTGAAAAATATATGTTACCCAAAAATAATATTGAGAAAAATCACTTTAGATATAGGATGTCATTGGTAATTTATAATTCCATTTAAATGATGAAAATTAGTATTACCTTCCAATCATATGATGTTCAGGTATCTACCCCCATAGAGTAACAATCACTAATATGGGATAATAAAATAGAACCATTGATGAAAAATAGTCCTTCTCCTAAGTACCTAAACTCATGGGTTAGTGTGACTAATCCATAGACCAATTAAATACAGATATTTGATGAAATAAATATCAACCCATGTAGATGTAGAACAACAAAGAACTATGGAATACTTTCCCCAATCCTCAAGTTATCATTTCATTAGTTAAAACTAGCTATGTTGTAGAGAAATATGATCTCTCTATATATAAAAAGTACCTAGATGAAAAATACTCATTTATTGTATTTTTAATTTTATGATTCCCCTACATAATATTTGATAGGATTAAAATATGAAACCACATCATCATGCAATGTGGATAATGTTCCCCCAATTGTTTATAAAAAATAGATATTGATACAAGGTTTCCCCCCAATTATAGAGGAATGAGAGAAGAAAATATAGAGGATTCCTCTAGTACTAATAAATCTATATAATCAGCCTCTAGATATAAAGAATCCTTATTTTTGATTATAATGGATAGTAGTGTACCCATGTTTTCTCCTAGGTCAAAAAATTCTCCTTCATCTACAACTTCCCATGATATTGAAGTACAAGAGGGGGATTTAAAATAAGATCTTAGAGCATCCCATACACCATTTAAGGATGGTGTCTCTACCATGACTTATATGTTAAAATGTGTAATCATTGTTATATAAAAAGAAACATGATTTAAATTCTTCTATGCTACCATGTTACATAACGTGTGATAGATATATATCTCATTTATCAAGTAAAACCAATTTTTTCATTCAAAATAAATAGTGTTTCCCATACCAAATATTGATATTTGAAGCAATTATTTGTGCAATATAGAAGATCTTCATGTCTATAATAATGAAACTAGGATATTGAATCATAAATATTCTTTTAACATGGAATAGGTAGTAGACAAGATCATTGAATCCAAACCCCATCTTGAGGTATATACCTAAAATGGCCCACCAATGTCATCCGCATCCAGAATAATGATAAGAATATGAAATATTTCCTTGAATTGAGGGATTTCAACGAATATTTTTTGATGTTTGAATTCACATTTTTGACCAGAGAAATACTGATTGATGACTATATTAGATTCTAGGACCTGCTATTTATGGACAAGTGTTCAAAAAAAATCTGATCCTGGTGGACCGTGAAGATGAGGAAGCTATTTTTTGGGTAACCCCATAGGGTATATTACTATCAAATATTACCCTATGGCCGAATTAAAATAGGAAACACATAATAATTTCCCATGAAACATATCTACATTTCCATTATAGTGAAATTATTTTAAAACAATGTAAATTATTTAGTATTCAGTTATCAAACATTATGTGATAATCTTTCTTATTATGTGATAGTTTCAAAAAAGTCTTTAATAAAAAGATTAAAGATGATCCCCTTGAAAGGGGATTCCTATCTGAAATTTGAGAAATTCCTCAACATCACGGTGCATCATAACGCTATAGATGTATAACAAGAGAGGGATAAGAAAATCATGTTCATGAATCCTACTCATAATATAAATGAATATAGATGGATTTAGGGGTTTATTTAATATATAATATGATTGATAAAAAACATGTGGGTATGTATTTACCCTGTAATTAGATAATAATAAAGGGATTCACCTATATGTGGGAAATTGATTGTAAAATTTCAATTGAATATTTTTGGTATTATATCATGAACCACCCTTTAACAATGCCACCTATAGTAGGGAAACCAATTTTTTGGTATATAGATACATTACATTGATCACTTAGTGGTCTTATTGAAAAAAAATATAAAAGGCAAGAGAGTAGTTTCTATTATTTTATTATGATAATTATGGACACAAAAATTTAGTATTCAAAAATTGAGAATAATTTCCTCATGTTAATCATTATGAAATAGTAGATATAATTTTATGTTTTCCACCATAATTTCCACTTTGAATCTGATATTGATTCCCTGAAATACAGCCTTAGTACCCCAATACTACCTATATATTTATAATAGTGATATATTATCCTATTGTTGTTTTAAATTTCTTTTATTATTGAATAAATGAACTAAAGGATGGGTATTGATATATTTTATAATATCACACCCCATCCCCAAAAGTATACAATAGATAGATATCTTCTCGATAAGCCAATTTTCATAGTTCATGACACACACCAAATATGGGATATTCATTTATATTTTTATTTTAAAAGTATTATATAAGTACGAATATAAAATATATATAACAATAGAGTTGTCATGTGTTTTCTTCTCATCCCTATAGTGAATTAGGTTTTTTGTGTTAAATCTTAGTCTCATAAGGCTTCCCCAATAATGGTGTTCAATACCAATATCTTTTTACATTTTTGGATATATATTTATAGATTCATGTGGCCAATTGGATATTATTGGAGAATAATTGTTAGTAACTATGAAGATTAATGTTTATTATAATGTTATGAAAAAGGAATTCAACCTTCTTATAATTTACATTTATTGTCTTTTAGAAGAATTTTCCTCAAATATAATATTACCCCATGTCATGTGCAGAAATAATTATTATGTTGGTGAATTTTATAATGTATCTAAAACCATATAAAATCTATACATGGTACAAATATTCATTTGTATCATGCACCAATGAGTGGAACGTCTATTCTTCAGCAATGATATAGATTAAATTAATTTGTTCATTACCAGAACAAAAAGTGGATCTAATATCCTTTATAAGTGTCTCCATAATTGGATAGATGTCCCCAATATTATAATATTTATAATGTTGAATTCTCATATCGTAATGAGTTAATAAGGAATAGATTATTTGTTAAGCAGTAATTATAATCCTTTATGGTGGATCTAATTACAAAAAATACCTCTATAAATTAATCATTTATAGATTCCTCCTCTGATTCATAGAATAATGAGAAACCACTAATGTTATATTGGATTTTTAGGATAACACCCATGGTTATCATCTATTAGTAACCATGATTTCCTTTAAAATCTATATGCATAGATACTTATAGATAAAAATGACGCAAGAAGACACAGAATTCACCAGGAAGTTCCATGTTTTCCATGTACATTATAATTTCATCTATAAACCCTTCTATATACTGTATAATTACTAATACTATTATTCATTTTTAATCTAAGGAATATATTTCCTAGAGACATATTTCCCAACATATTATTTGAATTTCAATTACACCCTTACAACCACCGACATCTTCTCCAAATGGGAAATTTTTTATATCTAATGTAGGTGAATACATAGTTTACTATTAATTGACTCAATTTAGATATCAACACTAAATTTGGTGTTCCTATAACGATAATAATTTAAAATATTACTATTTTTTTTTTAATTTAAAATGGTGTATCAAGAATACAATATGTAGTCTATATACATTTCTGATTATCATTCAACCAATAATAGAAATATAATTGACTTCAATACCAAAATTTCTATCCCCATATTTATGTTGTTAAATAATAATAAATCATATTTTAAAAAAATCAATCATTATTTTAGGTCTAAACACACCACAACCCATAAAACTGCACAAGTGATATTGCATTCGCTAGTATATGCAATGAAGGTAGTTATCATTATTAATTTTCATCTACCCATTATTTGTGCCGATATCCGAAATATACTATAAGAATTTTAATAGTTGTAGAAGTTTCCAGTTAACTTGTAATGGCTTAAATTGAAAATGGTGCAGACACAACACAACCTATTAACCCATTAGTAATTATACTCATAAGAATTAAATATAAAATTTAATATCAACTAATTTATCTAAGGACAACCAATAATATGTCTTAGAACACTGATGACACCTAGGAAGAAACATTAAATTCCCCATCTAATATAGGATGGTGCTCAAGTAAATTATATGGTACACTCCAATAAATTATTATCTTTGATTATAATGGATGGGTAGATTTTCATTCCAAACAATAAAAATGGTATATCCTAAATTAATTTTCATAAAAAAATGATGGATACATACTTCCTCATTGTATGTTTTTGATCATTATAATGACTATGATCTGATGAGTTGATGTTTAATATTATGGTAGTTTATTATTGTCATGTGATGTAAAATTACAGAAAAAAACTATCCATTAACATCCTCTCTCATGTGATATTATTATAATTCCAATTGCCTATTATTTATAACATAATTATGAATCATGTGTGAACTGAGGTTCTAGTTGATTTTCCCATTTAGTATAAATGACATGAATCATGATTAAAGGATGAGCCCCATCCTAGCTGGATGGAATAAAACTAGATAATATGAAGTCTCTTAAACTCTTGGGGAGGGGGTGTTGAAACCATTTTCCTTACCTGAGAGTCAACTCCATGTAAGAGTTCTCCGTACAAATTCGATTACTTTATCAACTATATTAATATGAACTGAAATTACCTTTAAAGAACTACATATGTCTTGATTCTAGTTATTGTGGGATAAATAGTGACGGCATTACCACCATACACAATAGTAAGATCAATCCCAAAAAATCCATCTGATTTTTTTTAGTTCTATAACACTTATTATATTCATGTTGGATACCATATTGTTCCTCAATAAAAAGGTAGAGTGATTCAATCATTTTCCATATAATTTAAACAGTGTTTTGTTTGATTTTGTTAACTTAAGATATGTTTTGATACCCGAATCTATTATCCTAGGAATGAATGTAAATCCCAACCCAAAGACCCTGCTTCTTCAGGATAATTTGTATTTTTAATTCACATCATGTATTCCTCTATAGAGTAAATGTTATGATGAATCAACTGTTTTATGGATGTGATAAAATATAGACAGAACCACCCATATGTTGTTCCTCATCCGGTATAAATAAAATGTAGAATATATTTACCCTTTCGGTATGATGTCAAACTGTGCAACATTATTTCCATCCTTAATGACATGAAATTTCATAGAGTGGTCCACACCGTGAGACCTATATTTCCATACATATGTTCTATATCTACATAAGCTTCCATAGAATGTGTTTCTTTTCCCATAAACCTATACTCGGATAAATATACCATCTATGATATATATTTGGCTACCTAATGGTTGTTTAAAATAAAAACAAATAGATTTATTTTTATCATTTCTGTAACGCCTCAACCCCAGTTACCCAGAGTCAGTCCATTATTACATAACATTGGCATGATCAAAAGAAAGATCAAATCTCGAAAGACTGATTAGTTTAGTAGCCTTGGAAAAACGAGATATATTCATAAGTCTTACATTACATCATAAAGTGAAAAATACTACATAAAAATCTTTTCTTCATAAGCCACACTCATATCCCCTTATACTATCCCTGAAGGTCATTCATAAATTACTTCTTCACATCCTGGTGAAAAAAAAAATTGAAAGGGGTGAGATCAGATGCTCAGTAAGGATAAAAATATAGCGGAAACTTTCATAAATAATCATAAATATTTAAGGAAATGTATATCTAAAACAAAAGGCTTTTAAACTTGAACATTAGCATAGTATGGAAAAGAGAAAATGAAATAATTCCATTTAATTATTCACATGGATATTCTACTAGTCGAATAATCTCATGCAATATCAATAACCACTTTCATAATGATGGAATGCATAATGCCAGACTATCATAACCACATATCCAAGGCCTAGTTCCAAGACAACAAATAAGATTTTTTCAAGGCCTTGTGCCAAGAAACTAGTTTTTATCATGAGACTTACTGATGCATCAAGAAGCTGTAGCAGGCTCCACCCATCACATATTAAGTCCAATGCATTCCTCAAAAGAACAGGTTTCACCATAACATAAAAATTCATATTAAAAATAGCATACTAAATGTCAATAATTTCACCATGAACCATAAATGGTATAAAAATAACATATACACACTCAAACATATCAAAAAACCTTCAATACTTTATAAAAGTTTTGTTTCATAAAAAATCAACTTCAAATAAGCTTAAAATCCATCAAAGGATGTTGACATTGATGAAATCAAAACTATTTGAGGGAAATATCTATTTTTTGAATTCATTTAAAAGTAACATTATTATAAAATAAAACATTTAAATTGAAAATCTTCCTATAGGATTGTAAGGGAAGTTTCAAAGATTTTATAATGGCAGAAAATAGCCGCACCCGCCGTGTATGTTAAAAAAAAGACATTCTTACCATAATTTTGTCAAAAATGATAACGAGGACCTTGTTTGGAAAACAACAGAAAGATGGGTTTTAAACTTCTTATAAAAATTAAAAAAGGGTATAAATGAATTTAACACATATTCTGTAAAATAGTAAGAATGATTTGAAATACATTTTTAAGAAACATGGATGTGGATGATAAAGAGGTCCCATGAGATAAATATGTATAAACAACCTCAGATAATGAAGAGGTTGTGAAATAACCCTTACCTTGAACTTTTCCTTAATCGATGTTATGTTAACCTCCACTATAATATTTAAAACATTTTCATTAAATTATACATGACCCATATACATAATTATGATATCATATATGATCTTCTAATAATACTTTGTTAATAATACTTTAGTATTATCGTCGTTTCAGGTGTTAACTTACTCATTTTCTTTTATACGTTTCGTTACATACGTCACGTTTGTTATGGATATGATGTATCTTAATCATATACATATTGATATAAAGATCTTAAACATTACTTTTAATCATCAAATGAGAATTAGTCTTGAACGGATACGATGGGGAATGAATCTCATCGAGTTCGTGGAGACTGTAGTCCGTACGTACGCACGAGCGACAATATCATTCTTTTAATATTAAAATAAAATATAATTCGGTGTTATATCATATATAAAGAATTATTATCACGTTATATTTATTATTTACATGAATTACACATCAGTATTATACCCATACAAATAATAATATATTTAATAACAATTACACCACAACGTGGAGACGGTAAGTCGTACGTACGCACATATGGTGACATGTCATTAAAAGGATGGATAAAATACTGAATATGGTTGTACCATATTTATAATAACATCACAGTATATAGGAGATACTGGAGTTATTATTTTAGAATGGTAATAACAAAGAAAGAAAAAGTTGAAGAAGATATGACCTTGAAAACAGGTGGTGAAAACATTACCTCTTCTTCGGGTTCTTCCTTTTTATTTGATCAAAAGGGATCATTAGGATGGAATTCTGATCAAACTAATTCATCTTTGTTAAAGTTAGGGAAGTTGAGAGAGTATTTGGGCCGGATTTGGCCGATCCAAAAGGCTTTCAATGTGTGAATTAGTGAGAATGGGGAGTGCCCTTTTATAAGAGGGGTGAGGGGCACCTTGGGAAAAGCTATAAATATTATTTTATAATAAATTCATATTAGGGTTATAATGGCTCCAAAGTGGATTTTTCAATTTCAAAGTTGGGGATGGGTCGAAATAATTTCATCCAATATAATATAAATAGGTTTGTGTTATTATATTAACCATATCATTTAGTTTTAACTAATAGTTAATTAGTTTGACATTTACCATGTCACTTTGTATTTTTATATTATATAGTTAATAAGCATACTATATAAATCTATGTGACCCCCAAGTGGTCCATTAATGATACACCTATCATTATATAAGTCTGTTGGCCGACCCTTAGATTTTTAGGAATTAAACAACAACAAATAATATAATATTTGTTTTAAAAACACTTTTATGTCAATTTTGACACTATTTGGTATTTGATTTTTTTTAATATTATAACATCATGATTACTTAAAAAAACACAATTAAATCAATAATAACATGTCATATTAACCTATAAAATTATTGTAAATCATAAAAAGTCTCAAATTACATTTATTGGGGTATTTATATTATCCATTATTTTAATATTTCATTAATTAGGTAATTACTGCATCATCATTGTGTCATAAATAAATTATATTATATAAAGTCTAAAAATCATAAATAAAATACGATTATGTAGGAAATCTTTTTATATTTCTAATGAATATTTATAATCGAATTTATCTTATGTAAAACCCTATATTAAAAATGTTTTAGTTAATAAACTTTGATTTTAACTCCTTTAACTCTTCTTTGAATTAAATAATAATAAATTTCCTAGTCTAATCCAAGTGGACCTAAATGAGAATATTTTATTCTTAAGGATGTTTTTTGTTGAGATAAATGTGTCCAATAGAATTAAGACATGCTTTATGGTAATATTAATATCATTTTTAACCTTAATTAGCCTATTTACTTTTAACTGTGGTAAATAAAAGAAAAAATTTACTATTCACAAAAAATTATTTTCAACTCATTGAACCAAATTTTACTCTTTTATATTTAACGTGTCTCTCGGATTTTAGAAATTCCACTCACAGAAGCGGTAAAATTAGGTTTTATGTGAATTTCCAAATTCTCATAGGAGGTGGGTAAAAGGCGGTGAAAAGTTCAATAAAATTTTTATTTATCTAAAATTATTCTAAACTAACTCAATTGAATTACATTGAACTTATATAGGTATTATGTATCTATTTTTACCTTAATTAAATATAAATAAAATAAATAATTATTTAAATAAAAATTCTTTTTTTAACTAATAACCTAGTGTTCTCCACTATTCATCAAAAATTTCATGTTTTCGGAAAAATACCAAGAAACCACCCTAGGCTAATTTCGATATTATGAATCCAAAAATGATGTCCATTTTGAATGATAAATTTTATAAAATTTTAAAAATTGGGAATTACTATTCATAACGGCTAGTTTTATTGGTTGTGGTGTGTGTTAGAACTCAAAGTTGCATACAACACACGCTATTGTAATATTCAAAGGGAAGCATACCGTGGAAGCATGGGGTGTTACATTCTCCCCTTCTTCAAATAATTTCATCCTCCAAATTTCTTGAATACTACCGCATGGAAAGACTTGGGTGGTTCTTCATAATATGTTCCTCGGTTTCCCACGTTGCCTCCTCAATCGTTTAGTTTCTCCATAGATCATTTAGCAGATGAGTCGTTCGGTTTCTCAACACCTGTTCTCTTGTATCAGGAATCCTAATGGGCTCTTCACAATAAGAAAGATCAGGTTCGGGTTCTAATTCCACATAGGTGAGTACATGCATTGGGTCAGGCATGTATTTTCTCAACAGTGATACATGGAAGACAATGTGAACTTTGGACAGATTTGGCAGCATTGACAAATAGTAAGCTACAGCCCCAATTCGTTCTAGAATTTCGAAATGACTGATGTACCTGGGACTCAATTTACCTTTCATTCCAAAACGTACAACTCCCTTCCATGGAGATACCTTCATGAAAACAAGATCTCCCACCTAAAATTCCAAATCCTTTCTTCGGTTCTCAGCATAGATCTTCTGCCTACTTTGAGCAGCTTTGATGTGGTTTTGGATTACATTCAGATTTTCCATCATTTCCTCCACCAGTTCTGGGCCTACAAGTTTTCTTTCACCAAAATCATCCCAAAAAGTTGGTGTGAGACAACTCGTTCCTTATAACGCTTAATATGGTGTCATCTGAATACTTGAATGGAAGCTATTATTATAGGAAAATTCCACCATAGGAAAATATTGATCCCACATACCCTGAAAGACATGTGAGAATGATCTCAACAAGTCTTCTAAGGATTGAATAGTCTGTTCTGATTGCCCATCTGTTTGAGGGTGGTAGGCAGTGCTCAAACGAAGTTTAGTATCTAGGGATTTCTGAAGACGCTTCCAAAACCTTGAAGTAAAACGGGGATCACGATTAGAAAAAATCGATAAGGGTACTCCATAAAGTCTCACCACTTCATTAATATATTACCATGCAAGACGTTCAAGTGGTAAATCATCCCTTATATTAATAAACATTTCTGACATTGTTAGACAATCAACAAGGACCCATATTACATCGTTCCTTCAAGGAATCTTTTGTAGCCCCATGTCAATGTCCATCGTAATGTTATCCCATTTCCACTCAGGTATGGGAAGAGGATGCAATACTTCACCCGGTTGTTGCATTCCAGCATTCACTTGTTGAAAAACCATATATCTTGACACAAAATCAGCAATCTCTCTCTTCATGTTGTCCCACCAAAAATTTTCCTTCAAATCTCTATACATTTTGTTTCTCCCATGGTGTATAGAGAAATCGGAACTATGAGCATCGTCCATCAATTCCCTTTTTAGATCAGCTATATTGGGAACACAAAGCCACTTCCCAAATTTCAAAATTCCATCTTCATAAAAAAATTCTATCATTCTCCCATCATTTATAGCTTTAATCTTATTTTCAAATTATTCATCATCAGTTTGAGAACTCATAAACCTTTCTAGTAAAGATAGTTTGACAACCATTTGAGAAATAATTGATGTTTCACCTTCAATGGTTATTCCCATATCCATCTTCACTAGATCAATGAAAATTGGATCCTTTTCAATTATCATATTGTTCAAAACTCCATGATCATTTCTTCTCAAAGAATCTTCCACCTTGTTTTCCTTCCCTGAGTGGTAGTGTATCATGCATTCATAATCCTTGAGTATTTCATGCCATCTCCTTTTCCTCATGTTGTGTTTTTTTGTGATAAAATATACTTCAGAATCTTGTGATCAGTATAAATCTCACATTTTTCACCATAGAGCTAATGTCTCCATATCTTTAAAGAAAATATTATAGTAGATAACTCAATATCATGAGTTGGATAGTTTTTATCAGGAATTTTTAGCTGTCGTGATGCATAGGGAATAACCCTATCATTCTGCATAAGGACACAACAAATTCCTTTTTTCAATGAATCACTATAAATAACGAACCCATTATTTTCTAATGGTAGAGTCAATATAATAGCATTGAATAATCTTCTCTTTAGTTCTTCAAAACATTCTTCGCACTCTATTGTCCAAAAAAATTTGACGACTTTACGCGTGAGCTTCGTTAATGGGTTAGCCAATCCGGAAAAATTTGGGACGAAAAGTCGATAATAACCTTCTAAACCAATAAAACTACGTACCTTAGTTATACTCATCGGTGATGGGAATTCTTGGATTGCCTTGGTCTTAGAAGGATCAATAGATATTCCATCTTTAAAGACAATATGGCCAAGAAAAGAAATCTCCTGAAACCAGAATTCACACTTTCTAAACTTCCAATATAATTCATGTCTTCTCAGAGTCTTTAGGATAATGCGCAAGTGATTTTCATGATCTTCATAGCTTTTGTATTATACCTAGATATCATCAATAAATACCACACACATTCATTTATATATTCCATGAAAACTCTATTCAATAGATCCATGAATATAGAGGGCGCATTAGTTAGCCCAAAAGGCAATACTGTAAACTCATAATGCTCATACCTGGTTTAAAATGCTGTCTTCAGAATGTCTTCCTTCTTCACGCAAAACTGATTGTATCCAGACCAAAGATCAATCTTTTAAAAGTATTTAGATCCATGCATTTGGTCAAATAAATCATCAATGTGAGGTAGGGGATACTTGTTCTTTGTTGTTATAACATTGATTTCCCTATAGTCGATACATAACCTCATTGATCCATCTTTCTTCTTAAAAAAGGATTGGGGCTTCCCATGGAGAAACACTAGGTCTAATAAATCCATTATTACTCAATTAATATTGTTGTTTCTTTAGTTCAACTAATTCCACAATGGCCATTATATAAGGGGTATTTGATATAGGCCTTGATCCATGAATTAAATCAATAGAAAACTCAACTTCTCATTCTGGAGGATGTCCAGGTAAATATTCCGGAAACACATCTACATATTCTTTCACAATAGGTACATAGTATATTTGAACATAACTTTCCTCACCCACAGTCATTTAATTATCTTCCTCCCAAATAATTGAATTTAGTTGAGCTATTGGGGGGGGGATCTAGATAAGAATTAGGGGGTGACGATTCTGCTCTAAAGATAAGGTGTTCCTTATCATCATCATCAAAAATCGTAACCTCTTTCTTCTTAAAATAAATCTTCGAATCATGGACCAAAGGACAATCCATACAGAGGATTATATCAAACTCAATCATAGGTATGATGATGAGATCAGCGGATAAAGAACATTTATGTCCTCTAATGGGGACTGATTCACAAAACCCTATTGCAATGATACATCCATTAGGAGTTTTAACTGACAAATCCCTTGTTAAATAAAATTGGAAATATCTGATTTTCTTAGAAAAATAGGATGATATAAAACAATGTGATGATCCAGAATCAAATAATGCATTTTCTAAACTTGAGGAAACCATTAAATTACCTGCCACCACGTCTTTCAGAGCTTCTACCTCAGCAGTAGTGATAGAATAAGCTTGGCCATGATCCCATTTCCTTTTCTGAGGTAATTTCCCCTAACACATAAGATATTCGTTTGCATAATGTCCCATCTCCCTGCAATTGTAGCAATGAACCTCAGTAGCATCCTTCTTCGCCTTTCAATCACGAGCTCGGTGGCCTTTCTCACCACACTTGTAAAAGACTCCAATTCCTTTTAAGAAAGTACCAGGGTGTTTCTTCCCACATTTACCATAGGATGGATATTCAAGCTATCCCTTTTTCCCTTTATATCCATTCCCAGATTGATCAGCTGATCTCTTCTTCTCTTGCTTTGCTTTAATGTCATAAGACTCAGAGAATCACTTTTCTGTCTTGATAGCACATGAGACGATGTCTTAATATGAGGAGAAGGATTGTGATACTAATGCTCGAAAGAGAAACAGTTTTGACCCATTAAAGAAATGATCAATTTTAATTCTTGGGTTTTGTATATAATGTCCAGCATACCTTGCTAACCTTGTAAAGTTAGCCTCATACTTTGTGACAATCTTATCCTCCTTTTGTCTCAGACTCAGAAATTTCCTTTCCATATATGCTTGATGGTCACGAGGAATGTATTTTTCTAAGAAAATTTCTTCTAACTCCCTCCATTCCATATTTTATACTTCATCTTCCTCCTTTGTGTTTTGAATCAATGACAACCATTGATCAGAATCTCTAGTGAGGCGACGAACTGCCAAGACAACTTTTTCCATTTCACTACTCCCCAAAGCCTAAAATATTTTCTTTAGGGAACTTATCCATTGATCAGCTACTAATGTATTTGTACTCCGATTGAATGTTGTTGGTTGCTTCCTTATGAAACGATCTAACATTGATCCTCCATGCTGTGGATCAGGGTACTCCATATGTGTATGGTTATTATTCATAACCTGAGTGAGTTGTCCCAGTATGGTGATGCGTTGATTATCAACACCTGCATCACCAGCTCCACTATAATTATCTTCAATATGAGGGAAATCCTACATGGAGTACGTGCATTGATACAGTTTCTATTTCTTTTACTAGGCTTCATTTCTAAACAATGTCATAAACTAGATAAGTTTATGAATAAAAATGCATAATTCCATACTTGTAAAACACTTACCATAAATTGAACTAATTATGGATATAATCCATAATCATAAAAATGTTTTCTTTGAGGATGTATATACTCATATACCATTCATAATGATTCGTAAAGAAAATGAGAGTTATCATAAGAATATCCCAGTGGAGTGTTGTAAACAATAGTGCAGCAAGGACCGTTATTGTGCACCAGTTCCCGTTCGAGTCTAGCTCGAAGAGGTGTTTTCGGGTTTTACCACTAGGTACATCTATGCCAGATCCACCTCTACCTGTTCGTATCTATATAGGGATGTATTTCTTAGAAAACTCACAAAATATCTACAATATCAAAATTCTAGTATCTTCTTCTATACTAATCCTCAATGTCCATCTTAGGTTTATGTGCTTTAATCAGAGTTTATCTAAATCTAGCTTCCATGATTTGTACTAAACATCCTCTGATACCAACTGTAATGCCCCAACCCTAGTAACCCAGAGTAATTGAATTATTACATAACATTGACATGATCAAAAGAAAGATAAAATCTCAAAAGACTGATTAGTTTAGTTGCCTTGGAAACACTATATATATTCATAAGTCTTACATTACATCATAAAGTGAAAACTACTACAATAAAATCATGTCTTCATAATCAAAACCCATATCCCCTCATACTATCCTTGCAGGTCATTCATAAATTACATCTTCACATCCTAGGAAAAATAAAACATTGAACGGGGTGAGCTCAGATTCTCACTAAGGATAACAATATAGCGGAAACATTCATAAATAAGAATAAACATTTATGGAAATGTATAACTAAAACAAAAGCCTTTTAAAGTTGAACATCTGCATAATATGGAAAAGATAAAATAAAATAATTCCATTTACTTATTAACATAGATATTCTACTAGTCGAATAATCACATGAAATATCAATAACCACTTTCATAATGATGGAATGCATAATGCCAGACTATTATAACCACATACCCAAGGCCTCATGCGAAGACAACAAATAAGATTTTGTCAAGGCCCTGTGCTAAGACACTAATTTTACACATGAGACCTACTGATGCATCGAGGAACTATAGCGGGCTCTACCAGTCACTTATTAAGTCCAATGCATTCCTCATATGAACAATTTTTAATATAACATAAACATTCATATTAATACTAGCATTCAAAATGTCAATACTTTCAACATAAACCATGAATGGTATAAAAATAGCACATCCACAATCAAGAATATCACATAACCTTCAATACAATATGGACATTTTGTATCATAATAAATCAACTTCATATAAGTTTAAAATATATCAAAGGATGTTGACATAGATGAAATCAAAACAATTTGAGAGAAATATCTCTTTTTTGAATTCATTTAAATGTGACATTATTATAAAATAAAACTTTTACTTTGAAAATTTTACTATAAGCTTGTAAAAGAAGCTTTAAATATTTTATAACGGCGCAAAATAGCCACACCCACCATGTAAGTTAAAAAAAGTCATTCTTACCTTAATTCTGTCGAAAAGGTTAAAAAGGACCTTGTTTGGAAAATGACAGAAATATTCCTTTATAAACTTATTATAACAAGTAAAAAAGGGAATAAATGACTTTAACCCATAGTCTGTAAAACAGTAAGAATGATTGGAAATACATTTTTAATAAACATGGATTTGGACAATAATGAGGTCTCAGTAGATAATTACGTATAAAAAACCTCAGATAATGAAGAGATTGTGAAATAACCATTACCTTGTACTTTTACTCAATCGATGGTCTGTTAACCTCTTGTCTAATAATTAAAACATTTTTATTAAAATATACAATAACCATATACATAATTATGATATCATATATGATCTTCTAATAATGCTTTGTTAATAATACTTTAGTATTATCATCGTTTCAGGTGTTAAGTTACTCGTTTTTTATATGTTTCGTTACATAAGTCATGTTTGTTATGGATAGGTTGAATATTATTCATATCCAGAATGATATATAGTTCTTAAACACTACGTTTATTCATCAATTGAGAATTAGTCTTGAATGGATACTATGGGGAATGAAAATCATCAAGTTCATGGAGACTGTAGCCCGTACGTATGCATGAGCAACAATATCAATTTTTTTTATATTAAAATAATATATAATTTGATGTTATATCATATATCAATAATAATTATCATGTTATATATATTACTTACATGAATTACACATCAGTTTTATAGCCATCCAAATAATAATATATTGAATAACAATTACACCACGACGTGGAGATGGTAAGCTGTACGTACGCACGTATGATGACATGTCATTAAAAGGATGGATAGAATACTGAATATGGTTGTACCATATTTATTATAACATCTAAATATATAGGATATAATGGAGTTATTTTCTTATAATAGTAATAACAAAGAAATAAGTTGTTGAAGAAGAAATGAACTTGAAAAAGGGTGTTGAATACATTACCTCTTCTTCAGGTTCTTCCTTTTTATTTGATAAAAATGGCTCCTTAGGATGGATTTATGATCAAACTAAAGCCTCTAAGGTAATGTGAGGAAATTTGAGAGAGTATTTGGGAAGGGGTTGGAAGAACCAAAAGTCTTTGAATGGGTTAATTAATTATAAGGGGGAGTGCCCTTTTATAAGAGGGGTGAGGGGCACCTTTGGAAAAGATAGAAATAATATTTTATAATAAATTCATATTCTGTTTCTAATGTCTCCAATAGGGATTATTCAATGAATAAGGTGGGGATGGGTCAAAATAATTTCATCCAATAGAATTTAGACAGGTTTTGGTTATTAAACATGTTTTTGTGCATAAAAATATTTTTTTTGGAAATAGATTTCCTTAACTTCCAAAAAGTTTTTATTTTCAATTATAATTAATTGGTCACCCAAT